>CAUYQG010055498.1:0-13260 GCA_963574415.1 Tarsius wallacei | reverse complement strand
ATCAAAACAGCTTGGTATTGGTACAGGAACAGGCATATAGACCAATGGAATAGAATTGAGATTCCAGAAGCAAAACCTCAATTTCTCAACCAACTCATCTTCGACAAAGCCTCCACCACCTACCACTGGAGAGAGGAGAACCTATTCAGTAAATGGTGCTGGGAAAGCTGGCTGACCACATGCAGAAGATTGAATCAGGACCCCTATCTATCCCCATACACAAAAATTAACTCCAAATGGATCAGAGACCTAAATGTAAAACCTCAAACCATAAGAACCTTAGAAAATGAAGGACATACCCTCATGGAAATTGGAACTGGTATCCAATTCCTGATCAAAACCCAAAGCCCACAGGCCATAAGAGATAAGATAGACAAGTGGGACCTCATTAAACTAACAAGCTTCTGCAAAGCCAAAGAAACCATCAAGAGAGCAGGGAGACAGCCTATGGACTGGGAAAAAGTATTTGCCAACTCCAGGTCTGACAAAGGCTTAACATATTGGATCTACAAGGAACTCAAACATGCAGAAATGGAAAAAACAAACAACTGCATTATAAAATGGGCCAAAGATATGAACAGACACTTCTCAAAGGAAGACATTCCAGCAGCCAACAGACACATGAAGAAATGTTCAACCTCTCTAATCATCAGGGAGATGCAAATCAAATCCACTCCGAGATACCACCTAACTCCAGTCAGAATGGCAATTATCAATAACTCAAAAAATAACAATTGCTGGAGAGGGTGTGGTGAAAAGGGAACACTTCTACACTGTTTTGGGAGTGTAAACTAGGGCAACCTCTGTAGAAAGCAGTGTGGCGATTCCTAAAAGCTCTAAATACCAACCTCCCTTATGACCCCGCAATCCCCCTAATGGGAATATACCCTGAAGAACTCAAATCACTCTATAAAACAGATACCTGCACACGTATGTTTATCACAGCATTGTTCACAATAGCAAGAACCTGGAAGCAACTATGCTGTCCAACAAAAGAGGACTGGATTAAAAAATGTGGTGCATATACACAATGGAATACTACGCAGCCATAAAAAAGAACAAAATCTTGAATTTCGCAGCAACCTGGATGGACCTAGAGTCTATAATACTGAGTGACCTCTCACAGAAACAAAGAACTGAGTATCACATGTTCTCAATCATATAGTAGACCTTGATCATCTAACGTATTACCATAAGAAAATGACTGACAGTGGTGGGAAAGCATGGGGGCGAGGGGTAGGGTATTGGGATTAATGGTAGTAAATATCTGTCTGGGGATGGGGAGACACCTCTTATTAACAAGGGTGCCTGAATGAAGCATATTTGTATACCTAACCCTTAACTCTTCCCCACAATATCATAATAAAAAATATTGAATAAAACAAAGAAAAGAAAATATTCAGAAATGAAAGTTACCAAAGAAAAAAAAGCATTGTTAATTTTCAGAAAAAGTAAAAATAGACCCAAGTTAAAATAAGTAAACAACAACAACAATACATATTTCTGCACCTAGGTAAAGCTACTGACAGAGATTAGTCATTAACTGAACTCATATTCACACAGAGCATCTTGATGTATGTGCTAAGGGAGAGTAGAACTAACTTGGATGGAGTCAAAGAAACTGTCAGATCAACAAGGACAATTGTTTCAGACTGTGGGCCTCTTTAAACTTAAATATAATGGATTTTCTTTCTGTATCAAAATGGAATAACATGATTAATCAACAATCTCTAAATAATTTAATAGCGGGGTAAGGGGAAACACCTCATCAACAAGGCTACCTGCATAATGAACATTTGTATACCTAACCATGAATTTTTTCCCACTTATTTAAAATTACAATTAAAAAATTAAAAAGAAAGTTGTTCATGTGTCTAGATTATCTTATTCAGATATTACATTCAGAAGTGTTATAAAATCTTTGTGAAATGATGAGGTTTTACCAAATTTAAAACGTTTTTTACTAGTCTGACATTTTATGAGGATATTTGAATAAATAAACTTTGAAGGGAAGAAGTGAAAAGTTTTTCTCAGATGTACATACAAATTACCAAGGTCATAATATCAGAGTCAAGGAAAAAATGCTCCTGTATTAAGGTATAACAATCATAAATCTTTATAGAATTAATTGTCTGTAAAAAGGACAGGCCCACCAATTGTCTTCATCTTCTTTTGCCATGCTTTTCTCTCTTTTATTGTGATCTTAATTTTTATTCACATTAAGTATACTACCCTTAATTCTCCTCTTTAAATGTCTTAGATGCTCTCAGTAGCAGCAAATTCTGTTAACTCCCTTAGTGCTTTCACAGCCTTAAGTATATTTTACTGCTCTGTGACTTGCAAGGCATAATTTAAAGCTAAATTTAAACTTTTTAATCTTTTTTGGTTCAATAAATTTATTGTCTATGAGAAGTAAAAGAATAATAGGAGAAATAATTTTCCAATGAATTAATACTGTAGAACAACCTTACCACATTTTCTCATTTACAGGGTTCAGCTAAGCAGGGAGGGCCAAGGGAAACATAAGGGTCAGTGGTGTTTTCAGTGACAGGCAAAAATACTTGGCATAACTGCTTATACTAATGCTTATTGTCACTGTAATGGTACAGCAAGATCAACTGGAAAATACTTAAACATGTTCATGCAGATGTATATCTAAAATTATGATTTCGAGTTTAAATACTATATTCTAATAACTACAGTACAATTCTACATCCTTGTCTAAAAACTAAACTTATTACAAGGCCAAAGGTTATGTGCCAATCAGAAGTCATTTTTCTCCCCATATTTGAATACAAGTTATTTTTAAATCAATCTTAAGACATCAATTATTGGCTAGAAAATGAAGTAGATTAGACAATGTATGTAAAGATACTAAATGTCAGGCTTGACATAAAAATATTCTGGAAATATCTGTATTTACTGTTTAAGCATACACAGTTGCATATCTTTTCACACACTAATGATATGCTAGATGAATTCCAATCATGTGAATTTAAACTGACTGATGTGAATAAGATTCTATTTTCCAGCATTAAAACTGAGAGAAAGAAACTAGCAGCAAGCAAGTGGATAATGGGAAAGTAATTGACTTCGTGTGGCTACACATTTCTTGATATAAAAAATAGATTATAAACTAGAGTATTGTTTAGGAAAAATCAAACTATGTTTTCCTGTGCTCTCAACACCACAACAATCATGAACATGGAATAAAACTTCCATGTTTAAATGTGTGTGGGGAGTTTTCTTCCACCAAGTGGGCACCCGGTTCTGCAGTGGATACCAACTGGATGTCCTCCAATTCAGTTTTAATACTATCTATGTGAAGATAGCATTAAATCCCACAGTTTGTGGCATCTCAGTCCCTAGAACTGTCCCTCCTTCAGACATTAGACACAATTTTAACTCTCCAAAACTTCGGACCCACTAGCTTTTAAGTTGGAATTCCCACCACACTCATTTTAGTTTCAATTGATTTTCTAGAACAACTCACAGAACTCAAGAAAACAGGCTTACTGACTTATTACAAAGGATACAGATGAAGAAATGCATAGGGTGATGTATGAGGGAATGGGTGCAAAGCTTCCATAGTCTCCCTAGGCAAACCACAGTTAGGACATTCCACATGTTCAGCTATCGGAAGCACTCTGAAACTTGTCTTTTTGGGGCCGTTTATGGAGATATCACTGGATAGGCAAGAATACTAACCATGTAGAAATGTAATTGGAAAATAAGGATGAAATCTAAACCCAGAAGATCTGTATGTTCAGATTTTCCTTGACCTCTGCTCCTGTGCAGCATTTCTTCCTCCTGAGTATGGGGCAGGACACTCTCTGGAATGAGAGTCTTATGAGTCACAGTTAGATGAATCCTACCTTGGGCAGGTGAAAGGAAGTCTGGAGGTCAGAGAGAGAGATTCTGTTTGCTGAGGCCCAAGTGATCTAGGAAATGCACCAACATTGTAACAAGGGCTATAAGAGTTATAAGCCAGGAACTGTGTAAGAAAACCAATGCATATACCCAACTTTTACAGTATATACAATCATTTATGACTTAGAATTTGAACACAGAAAACAATCATGTGGCCCTTTTTACTAAGAATAAAATTATCTGAGACAGGGGCCCTTCTAAAACAAAGAGAAAAGATCCTTCCCAGAATAGAAAAAGAATGTGTTGGAGAGAAAGTGATGTGGCATAGTCAATGTCTAAGTGTGCTTATAACCCTGTGCCATAGAATACCCAGTCAAAAATGCACATTGCCATATAAGGGAGACAAAGGGGTTAAAATGTAATATAAGGCAACATCCCGCTGCATTCGGGGCTCAACCTTTGGGTGTGAATTCACTGGGCCAGTGCCGGCACAAATAAATACTGCTCCCTGGCAAAGAAGTCTCAGTGTCTAATCTCTCTCTGTAAAGGATCCTGCCACATCACTGGTGCATTGGTTAGGAAATTGGGAGGCAGAGACAAAGTTTTTACCTCCCTTGCCACTGGGGTGTGACCCCCTGGGACGCTGGAAGAGGTGGCCTCACCTGGCGCCAGCGGACCAATTGGTCCCTTGAGGACTAGCCCTCATGGCAAGCTGGGGTAAGGACCCAGGGAACATAAAGAAACCCGGTGAGGCCCAGGAACCAGCCAAGGGAGCACTACCTGTCAGATTGGTAAGAACTTGGGTTTGATTTGGTAAAGCTTGCCCCTAAGAGGCAGACCGGGAGCATGATCACCTCCCAGAGATGCCCAAGCAGTCACACAGGGGGACAAAACCTAAGGCGCTGGGCAGCAGATCAGAGACATGTGAATGCGAATGAGTGAGACGCTACCTAGTGATGAGAGGAGAGGAGAGTCCCAATCCACAGATTTGTGGCAATCTCAAATGGCTTAGGATAGTAGTAGAGTTGAGAGAAATCCCAAAATCTGCAAGAAACCTCCAATAAGGGAGTTTGAACCTTTCAGGGAGGGTCTGGAGTCTTAAGGTTTGCAAGAAAATTTCTATTACAGGATATTGAGCACCCGGAATTGCACAGACTAACCTGGTAACCAAGAATGGGTAATAAACAGTATAGGCCTAGGAAGGGACGTTAGAAGAACTCCCTTAAAATTCTCCCTGATAGTCTGCTGAGACAAATGTTGGAAGACTAAAAAAATTACTCCAGAACTAAGAAGAAGAAAAAAAGAGAATGATTTAATTTTGTTGTTTTATCTGGACCAAAAAAAGCAAAACAAAACAAAACAAAGAAAACTATATGTCAACTATACTCGATATTTTAGATGGCGTTTGGTTCTAATAAAGATTGGTCTTGCCAAACTTTAATAATTTATGTAAATAATAATTCTTCTGTTTCATCTTAGAAAAAAGACTAAACCCTTTGCTGACTACCATAGACCCTTCCCATGTTCCCCCTTAAAATGGGGAATGTGGAAAGGAAACAAAGAAAAAGAATCTGAGACCCCTAGGAAAGGGAAAAGCTTTGGGATCCACTTTTCTGTATTCTCCCACCTTATAATCGTCAAGAAGACCAAGAGTGTAGGGGCAGAGAATGGGCAGAAACAAGGTTCTATCAGAAATTCGGGAGTCAAAAACCTCAATCTCTTGACATATTTATCCTAACTTGGAATGCCAGAAAAATATTAAAAGGTTTCCCTTTCCTCCTGAGGATTCAGACAAAAAGTCAAAACTACTTCCCTTAAGGTAAATCCCATTGGGACAAGGAGAAATTGGTTTTGTGAATGCTCCACTCACCAGTACAGAAGTAAGACATTTTAAAAAGAAATGAAATCACTCCTAGAGGACCCACTAGAATCGGCTGATCAAGTTAATCAATTCCTTAAACCTAACGTATATACTTGAGTAAAACTGATGTCAATTATGAATATTTTGTTTACTAGGAAACAAAAAGTAATAATTAGGTGAGCGACTATGTCCATCTGGGACAAAATCATTCCCAATCCCAAGTGTACAGCCTGCTGAACAGAAGTATCCACATACTGACCCTAGATGGGACAATAATAACCCAGAAGATAGGGTGAGAATGCAAGACTTGAGGGAACTAATGATTAAGGGCATTTGGAAATCAAATGGTGTCTAAGGCTTTTAAAATTCAGCAAAAAGAAAGAAGAAGAAGAAAGAAGAAGAAGAAGAAGAAGAAGAAGAAGAAGAAGAAGAAGAAGAAGAAGAAGAAGAAGAAAGGAACTCCCATAGCCATTTTTTTTTTTTTTTTTTACAATGACTCAAGGGCCAGATGAGAAACTATTCTGGATTAGATCCAGAAAATCTTGTAGGACAAGAATTGTTGAAAGTAAACTTTGTTACTAGAAGTTGGCCTGACATTGCTAAAAAGTTTCAAAAGCTAGAGGGATAAAATGAAAGGCCCATTAAAGAGCTGTTGAGGAAAGCACAGAAAGTGTTTGTTAGACAAGACAAAAAAAAAGGAGAGGCAGAAAACTCAAATTATGATAAGCACTGTCAAAAAGGTGGTTCAGAAACAAAGGAATGGGAGGTTTCCATGAATGGGCTCCAAAAGCCAGAGAGGCCAAGCTAGAGAAAGAAGCAACCCTAAGGGGGATGGGGCAGGAAATTTTAATTCAAAGGGAACTTAAAAAGTTTTGAGGCTTAATAAGATTTGTAAATTGTGGATTAAATCTTATGCATCTAAAACTAGAGGCTTATATTCTAAACTATTAAAAGAGGCCCAAACCTTCTTAAGTGGACTGAGGAAAAAATACAAAATTTTAAAAAAAGGAAACTTAAAGTAAGCCTTAATTACAGCTCTTGTCCTAGCTCTCCCTTCTTTAGAAAAACCTGTTTTTTAAAAGAATATGTTTTAGCTATTTCCTGTACCTTATACTCTCTTAGATTGAAAGGGCTCCTTGCTCAAACCTCTCCTCTTGAGTTTACAGTTCACCAATTCCAACCCAGAGATTAGATGCTGATCAAGTCCTGGAAGGAGACTAAGCTTCAATCAAGCTGGGAAGGATCCTATAAGTGCTTCTGACAACTGACATGGCCATATGGACTGCTGAAAAATGGATGCATCATACCTGCATCAAAAAATCACCAAAGAAAGTTACAGTACCAGAGAACACTCCCATTAAATGGAAAGTCTCTCAAATTGAACTACTGGCACTAAAATTCAAGAAAACCTAATGTGTTTCTCTGTACCTTTTCTCATAGCACTATCAATTGCATTTCTTGTCATATGTATGTTTATTGCTTTTATCATTAAAGGTATTTGCAAGGCTCTTTTCAATCTTGAGCAACCATGGAAACTTTGTTGACCTTAAAGGTATTACTAATTCTAACCATAGTAATGAACAAAAGCAAAGGAGGGTTTATTATAAATATCACTAAAACTATCTCCCCAATAACTGTTAAATTTGATGCCTGTTCTGTCCTGTCATGCAGAAGTCTTCACGACCACAGAAAACTCTCTATGGTTCACAAATACTTTTTTCCTGACACCACTGCTGAAGATGGTCTAAAATATTTCAAAACAAAATATGGGGGTGTTGGCCCTTGTGTTAAGAATGGCATAACTTTACTTGCCCCAAATAACCCTTGCTGGAACTGGTCTGGTGTCTTTTGAACCACTCAATTTAAAGAATGGACAGCTCCAGTCAAAAAAAAAAAAAAAGAAGCCGGGCTCAGTGGCTCAGCCTGTAATCCTGCGCTTTGGGAGGCTGAGGTGAGTGGATTGCCTGAGCCCGCGGGTTCGAGACCCGTCTGGGCAACTTGAGTGGCGAGACTTCATCTCTACAATAAATCAAAAAATTAGCCGGGCATGGTAGCGTTCCAGCTACTTCGAAAGCTGAGGTGGAAGGATCGCTGGAGCCCAGCAGGTCAAGGCTGAGGTGTGGTGGCCAGGAATGGCCACTGCACTCCAGTCTGGGTTACAGAGTGAGAATCCAACTCAAAAAAAAAAAAAAAAAAAGGAAAACTCAAAAATAAAATTCAACTTATGAAAGGGGCTACTCCTCCTGGTTATCAACATTTAAAATATAACCCATTCTTATTACTAGTAACCCAACCTCAACTCATAGACAGAGATCCTGTGATATCTTAGAAATGCAGGTTAGGAACAACCATGTCTGGACAGAAACCTCTGGGTAAATTTTAGATAGGATTACTTGCCACGCCTCCAGCATCTTCACCATCCATCAACATTACCCCAACCTCTAATCCAAACCATTTACAGCTTTGGGATTTACCAAATTGACCCCCAAAATTATCCTGGCAAGGTAATGATTATGAAAGTAACAGACTTAAAACAAACTTTAAAGGTTAAAACAGGATATGGGGATGCAAATGTCTGAGCTAAATAGATAAAATATACAGTAACAAGTCTTCACAAAAGTGATTGTTATGCTTGTGCCACAGGTAGGCCACAGGTTCAAACAGTCCCATTCCCTATTAACTGAAACACAGATTCCAAAGGAATAAATTGTCTGTTGGCTTTATATCAAGATAAGGATGCATGTGGGAATGAGACTTGCCACAGTCTCTCCCTGATCCGCCTGCACAGATGTCAGATCCAAAGAGGTATCCTTTCTTCTGCATAGGTAAGGCAAATCACTTCTCTTTTCTCTCCAGACAAGAGGATGGTTTCACCACTCCTGTGGGGTATCTGCAAACCGGTATCCATGTCCTTGATGTCTCTGGGTCACCTGAAGGCAACTACTCAGACTTTAATATTCCTCAAGTGTATGTTTGGTGGTACTGTGGAGGTAGGATAATTTGAGGCTTGTTGTCACCCAAATGGATGGAAACCTTTGCTTTGGTTTTATTGGCTTTTCCATTCACCCTGACATTTCAAAACTCATGAATAACTACTAAAAAAGTCAAACAATCATTACCTCAACCACCAGGACCTGGCTCATTTGACTCTAATATGTATCTAAATGCTATACAAGTTCCTAGGAAATTTCCTAATAAATTCAAAGCTCAAAATCAAATAGTTGCAGGATTTAATCATATCTTTTGGTGGGTAACTATAAATAAGACTGTAAACTAAATAAATCAATTATATATATATGTATCGCAATCAACAAGAATTTATTAACCATATTAAAGATGCTATTTGAAAACTGCTGAACAATTAAATGCTACTAGTAGAATGACATAAAAATATCATATAGCCTTAGACATGATGCTAGCAGAAAAAGGGAAGGCTATGGCATGCTAGGAGAACAATGCTGTACTTCCCCCAAACTGGTTGGGATCTTGTGTGTTAGGGTCTATTCGACCCTCTTCCTTCCTGCTCCCACTTGCCAGATGCAAACACTTTAAAGTCTAAGTATATGAGAATTGGGACAGCCCAAGAAAATGGCATGGCTTACAAATTGGCAACTGGAAAAATGATGAGTGGCCCCCTGAACATATTATCCAATACTATGGCCTGGCTACCTGGGCAGAGAATGGGTCTTGGGGCTTTGGATCCCCATTTACATGCTAAACTGCATAATTCAATTACAGGTGGTTGCTAAAATTATAGCTAATGAAACTGCAAAGCCTCTTAACATACAAGCCAAACAACAAACCAAGATGCACAATGCTATTTATTAAAGTCACCTAGCCTTAGACTACTTGCTTGCTGCTAAAGGAGGAGTTTATGGAAACTTTCACCAAACAACTGCTGCTTACAAATAGATGATGAGGGAAAGGTCATTAAAAAAAGAAAAAAAATCACCAACCAGATGAAAAAAATTGCTCAAATCCCAAGTCCAGATCTGGAAAAGCTGGGATCCAGGGAAATTGTTTGGGGGATGATTCTCAACTTTTGGGGAATTTAAAACCCTCATAGGTATTATACTTTTAATTTGGAGAATATGTCTAATTCTGCTCTATCTAGTCCCTTTAGTCATAAAGTCTGCCTCCAACAGCATTGAGACCATGGTCAAAAGTAAAACGGCAGCACAGGTAATGATGTCATGAAAATACCAGTTCTTAGACCAAGATGATGCTCTTCAGCCATAAAAGGGCCTGAGCATCAAAGGCGGAATGAGGCAGGGGCCCTTCAAAAACAAAGAGAGCCGGGCTCGGTGGCTCAGCCTGAATCCCAGTGCTTTGGGAGGCTGAGGTGAGTGGATTGCCTGAGCCCACGGGTTCGAGACCCGCCTGGGCAACTTGGCGAGACCTCATCTCTACAATAAATCAAAAAAATTAGCCAGGTGTGGTAGCACGCGCCTGTAGTTCCAGCTACTTGGAAGGCTGAGGTGGAAGGATCGCCGGAGCCCAGTAGGTCGAGGCTGCGGTGGTTGGGAGTGGCCACTGCACTCCAGTCTGGGTGACAGAGTGAGACTCTAACTAAAACAAAACAAAACAAAAAAACAAAACAAAGAGAGAAAAGTCTTCCCAGAATAGAAAAATAATGTGTTAGACAGAAAGTGACGTGGTGTAGTCAATGTGTAAGTGCGCATGAGTAACCCAGTTACAACCCTGTGCCATAATCAGAAACACGGGTTGCCATATAGGGGAGACAAAGGGGCTAAAATGTAATATAAGGTAACTCTCTGCTGTGGTTGGTGCTCAGCCTTTGTATATGAGTCCGTGGGTCAGTGCCAGCACAAATAAATGCTGCTTCCTGGCAAAGAATTCTCAGTGTTTTGTCTCTGTCTGTAAAGGATCCTGTCACATACCCACTTCACAAGGGTAGATATTGAGAAAAAAATCTGTCCTAGCTGTGATCATTAATAAAAAAAGGTGGGGGGAGGCAAGCTCTCTAAATATATGTAATTTCATGATTCTTCGAACAGGTTTGGAAGTGGGATTTATACAATACATATTTTCAGAAAAATCCAAGTAAATAATTTTATTTAAATAAACATCAATTAGATAGTGACTTTATTTTCCTGGGCCGGAAGCGGGGAATAAAGTTTACCTTTATATATAAAAAAAAAAACCTCAAAAAAAAAAAAAAAAACTCTCTTAAGTGTCCCCACCAATGGATACCACAACCACCTTAAGAGCTAATAGAAACATTAAATCCCTGAGCAAAGAGATAGTGAACTTATTAGAAATCAAGCATGTAGCAAGTTTAAACAATTTACAAATACTAAACCAAAAAATATAGGTAGAGCTTAATTGACAGGAGACAAAGTAGATAAATTAGACATTACTTTAAAAAATTACTACAGCCTGTAATCCCAGCACTTTGGGAGGCTGAGGAAGTAGATTGCCTGAGCCCATGGGTTTGAGATCAGCCCCGGCAACTTGGTGAAACCTCGTCCCTACAATAAAAATAAATAAATAAATAAATGAGTAAACAAATTAGGTGGGCATTGTAGTGCATGCCTGTAGTTCTGGCTACTTGGAAGGCTGAAGCAGAAGAATTGCTGGAGACTTTCAGGTCAACACTGGGGTGATTGTGGGTGTGCCACTGCACTCCAGTCTGGGTGACAGAGACTCCAACTCAAAAAAAAAAAAAAAAAATTGCTACATCATGGTTAATATTTAACTCAACAGGAAGATGTAGTCATTTTAAAAGAGCATTGCCTGGTAACACAGCTTGAAGGCAGATGAAACAAAAAATTGACAGAATTCAAAGAAGAAATTAAACAAAATTCTGATTCATACTGAAAGATTTAATTACACAGACATCATTTGGAAGATAAACCAGAAAAAATAATCTGATAAATCAAACAAAATAGTCAAAATAATTGAAGATTTGAACAACACGATAAAGAACTTAATCTAATGAGCACACATGAACAACTCACTCAATAACTGGAGAACACACATTATTTTCTAAAATTCATCATAAATTTAAAAGTTGATCTTATAATAATTAGTAAAGAAAATGCAAGTGATTAAAAAGTTGATATTATACACATATTTCTCTGATCCTAATGTAATTTAGAAATCAATTAAAATCTTTAAAAAATTAGAAAATAAAAGATATGATTCTAAAACAGGTAAAAATAAATCATAATTGAAATGAGAATTTATTTACATTGGTTTTTTTGCAAATATGTCATAGGTAAGAACTTGTGGAATCATATTTAACAGGATAGCTGTATTTTTAAATACTTATTTAAAACTAAAAATGTCTATGTCAGCCAGGCTCGGTGGCTCAGCCTGTAATCCCGCGCTTGGGAGGCTGAGGTGAGTGGATTGCCTGAGTCCGCGGGTTTGAGACCCGCCTGGGCAACTTGGCGAGAACTCATCTCTACAATAAATAAAAAAATTAGCTGGGTGTGGTAGCGCACACCTGTAGTTCCAGCTACTTGGAAGACTGAGGCGGAAGGATCACCGGAGCCCAGCAGGTCGAGGCTGTGGTGGCCGGGAGTGGCCACTGCACTCCAGTCTGGGCGACAGACTGAGACTCCAACTCAATAAAAAGAAAAAAAAAAAAGTCGATATCAAGTCTTCAACTTAAGAATTTAGAAAAGGAAAAACAGAATAAAAGCAATACATAAACATTTTTTACAATGCAGAGGAAAAGCAAACTTTAATTATTGTAATTCCAAATTTAATAAAATTGACCAGCTTCTGACAACATTGATGAAGAGATTTAATTAGAAATCGAAAAGAAGGTAAAAATAAAGATGTAGTGAAAATATTAAAAGATAATGAGAAAATGTGGTAGAAAATTATACTATCAAATCAGAAAAAGCTTATTTAAATGGAAGTTCAACTAGAAAAATTAAGATTTTCACAACCAACAACAACAAATAAGCAGTATGAGTGTTCCTACTTTATTATAATATAATATATAATGGAATATTATTATATTAATACTTAAATATTAACCCAAACGTTATCGCCATACCCAAATTATTATTTTGTTTGTTTGTTTTTTGAGTTGGAGTCTCACTCTGTTGCCCAGACTGGAGTGCAGTGGCCGCTCTGGCCATCGCAGCCTCGACCTGCTGGGCTCAGGCGATCCTTCCACCTCAGCCTTCCAAGTAGCTGGAACTACAGGCGCGAGCTAACACTCCCGGCTAATTTTTTGATTTATTGTAGGGATGAGGTCTCACCAAGTTGCCCAGGCGGATCTCAAACCCGCGGCTCAAGCAATTCACTCACCTCAGCCTCCCAAGGCGCGGGATTACAGACTGAGCCACCGAGCCAGGCCAAATTATTATTATTATTATTATTATTATTATTATTATTATTATTATTATTATTAACTTGGAGTCTCACTGTCGCCCAGACTGGAGTGCAGTGGCTGCTCCCGGCCACCGCGACCTCGACCTGCTGGGCGCCGGCGATCCTTCCGCCTCAGCCTTCCAAGTAGCTGGAACTACAGGTGCGCGCTACCACGC
>CAUYQG010055493.1:0-34097 GCA_963574415.1 Tarsius wallacei | reverse complement strand
GAGTGCAGTGGCCGCTCCCGGCCACCGCAGCCTCGACCTGCTGGGCTCCGGCGATCCTTCCACCTCAGCCTTCCGAGTAGCTGGAATTATAGGCGCGCGCTACCACGCCCAGCTGATTTTTTTTTTTTAATTTATTGTAGAGATGAGGTCTCGCCAAGTTGCCCAGGCGGGTCTTGAACCCGCGGGTTCAGGCAATCCACTCACCTCAGCCTCCCAAAGGCGCGGGATTACAGGCTGAGCCACTGAGCCCGGCTTCTCCACAATAAATTTTTAAAAATTAGCCAGGCATGGTAGCATGCATCTATAATTCCAGCTACTTGGAAGGCTGAGGTGGAAGGATCACCTGAATCCAGCAGGTCAATGCTGGGGTGACTATGAGTGTGGCACTGCACTCCAGCCTAAGTAACGGAGTGAAACTCCAACTCAAAAAAAAAAAAAAAAAAGACCCACAGCAAACATAATGGGACCTCCACCCCACACCTGAACTAAGCAGTTAGAATAGGCACAGAGTACAAACCCATATGCCATAGCTTCACTTATTTGGAAATTTCTTTTCCTTTTTTTTTTTTTTTTGGAGTCAGGGTCTCTCTTGGTTGCCTAGGCTGGAGTGCAATGACACAATCACAGCTCACTGCAGCTTGAACTTCCTGGACTTCAGTGACCTTCTGGCTCAGCCTTCTGAGTAGCTGAGACTACAGGTGCATGCCACCACATCCAACTAATTTTCATAGAGACAGGTCTCGCTATGTTGCCCAGGCTGGGATCAAACTCCTGGGCTTATGCAATCCTCCCACCTTGGCCTCCCAAAGTGCTGGGATTACAGGCATGAGCCATCATACCTGGAAATTTCATTTGGTGGTATCTCACTTAGAACATTCCTAAGAAAGTAGAAAATAAGCTGGAATTTGAAAAGGCAGATAGGCTGGGCATGGTGGCTCAGGCTGTAATCTCAACACGTTGGGAGACTGAGGCTAGAGGATTGCTGGGCCTGGGGGTTTGAGATCAGCCTGGGCAACTTGGTGAGACCTCCTCTTTACAACAAATCACAAAAAATTAACCAGGCATGGTGGCATTTGTCTGTAGTTCTAGCTACTGGGAAGGCTGAGACAGAAGGATCATCCCAAGCCCAGCAGGTAAAGGCTGCAGTGGCCGTGAACATGCCACTGCACTCCAGCCTGGGCGACAGAGTGAGACTCCAATTCAAAAAAAAAAAAAACTGGAAATTGAGGACAGGCTGGAAACTACAACCTTCTAACTATAACTCATTAAGACTGTTTCCCTAGCAAATGTTCCCAAACAAGGGACTTTCAAAATTTTGTGACACATTCTGCTTTCGTGTGAAACCATGGTAAATGTTCAAAGTACATATGTCAAAAAGAAGGAAGACGGGAGGGAGGAAGGAAGAGGGGAGGGAGGGAAGGAGAGAGGGAAAGAAGGAGAAAGGCAAGGAGGGGAATAGAAAGATCTATTTGTCTGTTTCTATCCTCTTATTTCTATAGAGTTGAAATAACTTTCTTAGGAGAAAAACTCTTAGAAAAAGAATGAAAATTCCCTTATTGCCACCATTTATTAAGAGTTTACTGCATGCAAAGCCCAGTAACACATTAGCTCTCATTCTACTAACAGTTCTGCAGTCTTGGTCCAATCATCTTCATCTTGCAGAAAAAGAAACTAGGCCTCAGAGATGATATTGTTCCAAATTGTATAGCTCACAAATGACTGACCAGAGCTTCAAACCCTGGTTTGGGAGAATCCAAGACCTATATTGTGCTGTTATAGCATGCTGTACTTCTAATAGGTAACTGAGTCAATGACCCTCACCCCATCCCACCAACTCTCAGCAATCCTGTGGGGAAGTTAGGTAGAAAATAGGAAAAACAGAAGGGGTAAGCAAAGGAGAATAAATGTTTGTAAGAAAACAAAAGGGATCATGTCTTAGAAAATGTATGTCGAATTTTTCTTAAAGCTGTAATGAGATTTCTTTTGGCAAAGCGCCCACATAAAATCTATGCAAAAGAATAATAATCAATGAAACTCAAAATCAAAATGTTATTCCTTGTTAAAGAACAATGAAAACAAGCAGGGTCATTTTATTAATCCGCAAACCTAATAACACTCAAGAAAAAGTTTCTGTAAATTTTAATTGCAGTAATCTGGACAATGTTTTACTATGACTCATTGACTTCAGCCACAATGTTTGTGCAATATATTTTGCCCTGCTTTATGAGATTGTAATTGCAGTGAAATGCTACTATACGTAGTCAACTAAAATACACCAGACTTATCAAAATAAAGCTTTTGTTTTAGAAATAGCATGTTCTGTACTTGTTTTAGTTTATACCTCCTGCATGTCCTTGGAATAAAATCCATAAATTTGTTCTTCTAGATGAGGTCTACAATTCCTTTTCCCTACTATTTTACTATTTTCTTTTTTTTTTTTTTTTTTTTTTTGAGTCAGAGTCTCATTCTGTCGCCCAGGCTAGAGTGCAGTGGCTCACTTACGGCCACTACAGCCTCAACCTGCTGGGCTCAGGCGATCCTTCCACCTCAGCCTTCCAAGTAGCTGTAACTACAGGCATGCACCACCACACCCAGCTAATTTTTTGATTTATTGTAGAGATGAGGTCTCGCCAAGTTGCCCAGGCTGGTCTCGAACTCGTGGGCTCAGGCAGTCCTCTCACCTCAGCCTTCCAAAGTGCTGGGTTTATAGGCGTGAGCCACTGCGCCCGGCTTAATTTACTATTTTCTATTTGGGCACAACAGTTCTGCTTTTTTTCTTCTGAAATATGCTTACTAATTGTTATTTATTCTCAAGTGTTTGAGAAAGTTAACTCCTAACATATAGAGTGTTTCCTACTATATTTTTCACAAATAATTGTCAAAAGTTAAGAGTACAAAAAGTTCTTCCCTGTCTTCTGCAAAGACAATGGTGCCCAGTGATGGCCACTCATCTCACCTGAACTGGCCAGGTCCTTTCTCCTTTCTCTGGGTTTTGCTTTTGTTAATACTTCCCTTTTAACTCTTTCTTCATCCAGTGAGTTCTACTGCTTCTTTTGCCAACTTCCTTTTCTGAAAATTGTTTATGAGATAGATATTTGAAGGTTTACTGAGTTTGGCAGATCTATAACCCCTCAGCTAAAAACATCAGAGTGATAGACATTGCAGAATTCAGAATTTTTGAGAATTTTTAAAATAGAATATATTGAAAGTAAACCTACATGACATATGAAATCCCCAGTGGAACCTGGGGCAGCATCCTACAACCCAACACATCAATATGCAGAAATTTGAATGAATATTTACATGAAATGAGAGGAAGACTATACATAGATTCTCATTGGTTCAGTTCAAATGGTTCCACCATTTATGTTTCACAGAAACCTTTCCCTTTTCAGAACTCTTAGGATTTCAGGATTGCAGATGAAGGACTGTAGATCTGTGCATACCCTAACCATAGAACCTGGGGAAAGCAGCTTTACAAAAAGGAGCCCGTTAACACGTCATCATTTTGGAGCACAGCCCAAGTTTGAGCCCTGCCATTGAAGTATGAGCACGTGGATATAATAGATATTTAAAAACCCTAAAAAGGTAGTCCTAACAAGACCAGAAAAAGAGCCATTACATTGGGCATACGGAAGACTTTGTCCGGATACTAAGGTGGTCATTGGTTGATTAAATAAAGCATGTGAATAAGCAGTAAGATCATTTAATTTCGAGTGCGTTTTTTTTTTTCTCACTACTTGTATTCTTAGTTTGAAAAGAAAACCTACCTCTTGTTTATATGTGGGTTTGATTGGACACATGTTCTCAGAATGCGGGCTGCATACCAGTAGGAACATGTTCATTACCATACATGAAAATAGACAAGATCAAAATGAGCTAAAGAATTGATAATATCATATACCACTGTCCTTTCTTTTATAACATTAGTGAACATGTGGGTATATTTAAAGGTCGCCTTTATGTTGGATAAAATCAAAGCCAGATCTAATTGATTTTACATAATGGGCTATTTCAAAGTAATGAATTAGCTGAACTAATGCTTTCTCGCAAAATAAATAATTCTGAAAGAAAATAGATCTTCATTCCTAAATCCTCCTCCTCCCTTCTCAATTAATTAGACTTTGTTGCTGAAAGGAAGTTAAGAAATTCAGCATAAGCCTGATTATATCATGAATGTAAAATGAGCAGGGCAAATAATGGACTCTACACTCTTTCAAACAAGTTAAATAAGTTCATAATAGCCCACCAGTTGTGTAAACACTATTTCACTATACTTGTAAAAGAAATATTGACTTACCTGTTAACTAAAATTATCCTGGCATGCTTCAACTAAGCTTATTAGTAATTCTTGTGGTGTATGTGAATGTTTTTAGTTGTGGACTTTTATCAAAGATTAAAGAATTAGGAAAACATCCGTTCAGCAAGCCCAGAAAGCAGACACATGACAGATTATATTTTACCAGAATCAATTTTAGGAACTTGCAGTCTAAAATTCTAAAGAATAAAGAGTAGTTTCTATCCTGGCATGAGAGATTCCATTATACTCTAGCTTATTAACACTGAGATAGCTTCCAAAATCATAAATAAGAACATCTCATCCAAACAAAATACTAAATGAATACTAACTTTAGCTTACTAACCTTACTATCACATGTAAAAGGGATGATGTTTTTCTCTGACATCTCACCAGAATGCACTCCTGTGAGTAACTGGTTGTTGAGAGAAACCAGAAATATATATACATTTCAGAGAAAAGAAGGTTTAATATATATTTGTCCCTACTGACCACATAATAAATCACTATTCTCTGCTCCAACTGATTCTACTTCATTCCAAAAATATTACATTTTTCTTTCCAAAAACATGTGAATTTCGTTCTCAGTAAAATGGTAGTAAACCTAGTCTTATCTAGTTTAAATCTATCTGTGACTAGAATTCCCAAGGGATTTGGAAAAGGTTGCATGATTTAAAGTCAAAAGATTTGGGTTGAAAATTCTGGTCACCATTAGGAAAACCAATTGCATTTCTCATCCTAAAACATGGGGTAAAAACAGTCCCTACCTTATTGTAACTGGACCCGGATCCAGGTACTCCTGGTATGAAAGCCAAAATCAAGAAACAAGAATTGGTGGAAGGAAAATAGGTTTTATTCAAGAACAAGCAACCTGAGAGGATGGCAGACAAATGTCCTAGAAACTATCTTAGATTTTCAGTTTTGCTGTGGGGGATTTTAAAGGGAAACTTGATGTGGGAAACATGTGGGAGTGATGCAGGGTGCAAGATCTATGAGTCTTTGTTCGATGGCTATCTTGAGTAATCGCCCATCCAGTGGCCGGACTGATGTCATCTTGACTGTGGATTGGTGGTGGATCAATTGTCCCTGACTCCCTTCAGGCAAGAGGGTTCTGCAATCAGGGCCTCATGCCTGCTTTCTTCTAAGATTGACCTCTGGAATTTCTTGAGCAAGAACATAAAGAAGCAAGCATGAGTTACAAGGTTGCAGTGTCACAGGTGCTGGGTAAAGAACACAGACATGAATGCTGAGAGGGGGAGAGGAGAAAACAAGGGGAGAGGCACTAACCTGCACTCTTAAATTCTACATTTTTGGTTACATTGTGAGGACCCAATGAGAACATGTGGATGATTCAGTGCTGATGATCATACGATTTGATAACCCAGTCTTACAAATTAAGTGGTACTTGTCACAAAACAGAGAGACCATTGCTCAATAGCCTTACTGAAATATTTTTTAGTGTCAAAAGAATCTGGTTTGCTGTATAGTATGAGCTAAGATAAATGTATTTTATGTATCTTTATGAGCTAAGAAAAAGTGATTAACATGCATCCATGCAGACCATAAGATCAATGTCAAGCTAGACCATTCTTATTTTCAACCCATATGATTTTCAAAGACATAAAGTCTACAAGACCTTGAAGATTCATCAGGCCACTCTCAAATGTTCACGTTTCCTATGCTTTCAAGTTTTTACTGAATGTGTTTGACTGCAGGTAATCACAGCTGAATTCCCACTCACCAGCTCAAACAACAAAACAAAACAAAATTAACTGGTTACCCATTGGAGAAGTGATGGAGCAAGAATGGTTTTAGGTCCAGTTGTTCAGAAGATGACCTTAGAATTGTGCCTCTCTCCTTGCTAATGAGAATGTTGTTTCCAGAGGACTTTCTCCACAAGGCAGAGTGGCAGCCCCATTGAGTTCCTAGTTTGGTTGTCCTTGGAGCTAATGAAGACCCTCTCATCATCCCAGGGTGCATGACAACCCCCCAGTCTGGTTTAGATCATTCTTCTTGGGCTACATTCCTAACCTGGAGGCAGAAAGATGGGACCACATGACTGACAGTCCTAAGGTTTGGAAGGCTGTTTCCTAAAGAAAAATGTGGGATGCTCTCATCAAAAGGAGAGGGGGGAAACAGATGTTCATTATACTTGGTCTCATCCAGCAGAGGTATCTTCCCCTTTTAATTGAATCAGAAATCTCTCTGCTCTACATAAATTTGTTAACAAGCTTCATTTTCTGAAAATAAGAGGAAAGGCACTAACACAAGTTGAAAAATCAACTGCTCTAGACCAACTTCCAGTTATTTTAACATTTAGAACAACCTAGGTGAATAATATCTCCCTTCTACAGAGAGGGAAACTGAGACCCACATTGGCTCATTCTGTACCTGCGATTAAACAGACTAAAATGGGCAGAACATAAATTCAAACACAGTTCAACCTGATTCATTCCACAACCAAAGTGCTATGCTCCTTTTAGTGACCTTGAAGTAAAAAAAAAGTGTTGCTTCACACCGTTAAACAGATGGTGGGTACAACCATGTTTGGAGGCCTGTGGTGATGAATTCATCAGTCAACAAATATTTGTTAAGTACTCACTACTATGAGTCCAGGTAAAGAAGAGGTAAAGCGGAGACAAGTGGCCTAGTCCCTGCTTCCAAAGGGGTCACAATAAATTTGGCAAAACAAAACAAATATGCTTCAAGAAAACCTTAGGCTCAAACCATATGTATTTATAAATACCATTCAGTGAGACTCATCACCCTTGGGCATCCTTTTCAGAGTCTACTGTCCCTATAGACGTCAAGCTCCATGAAGAGAGGTGATTCTAGGACACTACTGTCTCCCAGTTCTTCAAATATCTCCTCATTGGTGATTAACACGGACTGTGATCATAGGAGGTTTCACAGAAGGAATAAGTCTTCCTTCTGAGTTGCATTTACAAAATAGATAATCTGGTGGCAGGTTAAAAATCGGGAAGAAAGGCAATTAATAGACATTCTAGAAATGTGGGAGGAATGGCTGACAGGAACAAGGATAATGTGAGAATAAGCAAAGGGTGGGAGTGGATGTGGTGTGCACAGGAGTGAGTGAGGGAACGGGTGAGAATTGGGTACAGCACTGATTACCCAGGAACCTGAGTTAACTCACGATTTTCAGTGGCACTGTCAAGTTTTCCACATTCCTGGGCCACAGTTCCTTTATTTGCAAAATGAGGAGAACAGAGTTTATAACCCTCTCTCCTACTCTCTTTCGCCATGTAAATCTAACCCAGAGAAACACACATCTCTTATGACTAGATTCCCCCAAGAAAGGAGCATGTTCAGAATGCGGACTGAAGTCAAGAAATCTGTATGTTTTCAGAAGATAAGGGAACAGTCAGGTTTGGGGATCACTCCGTAAGTGAAGGAGGGTAAATACACATCACACACACAGGCACACACACACACAGGCGCGCGCGCGCACACACACACACACACACACACACACACACACACACACGCCTCTCTTCCCAAATGTAAAATTCAGAAGTTTATACGGGAACTTCAGGTGGACAGTGTAAGTGGAAGACGATTAAGAGGGTGCCTTGGAAGTCAAAAAGCTTCCCAGCCTTCACGATGCAAGGAAGCATTGTGCCTGGGAGTGAAAACTGTGTATTTTTGTGAGTTGTGTAGCATACTTGGGAAGGACCCTCTTTCAGCTGCTCCCTCGGGTCTGGAGAGGGCGACTGATGTCCTCTCTCCAAGAAAGCCATGAATCCTTTCCCTCGTTCCCCCTGCAGATTGCTGTAGGACACTTTTTTGCAAGAACATGCATTTTACCACGGGCGCTCCGTAGCAACCCTCCAGGGCCGCTCACCTGGGTGGCACTGCTTCTTAGTTCAGAGAACACTAGGACACTTAGGATGAAAAGTCCTCCCAACAAAAGCAAGCAGCCATCTGTCTAACCGGCATCGCTTTCCCAAAGGTGACTTCCATGGGATTCTAAAACACTTTCTAAAACGATTAATCACGTCGACTTCCTCACCCCGCAGGAGCGGGAAAGGCAGCACTGGAGTGCTCGTTCAGGAGTTGTATTTATTTAGCGATTAGCCCAGCACTTTGATTTTAGGGCAAAAGCGAGCCAGACAGTGCGGCTGACGTAAGGATCAAAAAGGCACCTACCGTCCACTCGGGACGCCTGCCTCCTTACCCGGATAACGTAACTATTTGTCTGCAGTGGATTTTTGCCTATGTTTTAAAGCACTCGGTGTATCCTATCCATTCTTTGCAGCAGGGAGGAAGCGCGCCGCATCCTCCGGTCCCCGTGCGCCTGCCCACGTCTCCCTGACGCAGGTCTCTCTGGGCTCTCCGATATGGGTCGCCAGAACGCAGGAAGGGGCGAGGGTGGGGGGTCCCCCGCCAGGAGCGCGGCGCCGAGTGCTGGAATCCGCCTGCGGAGGCGAGGGCGGAGCGCGGAGAACTCGCCCGCACCTCGCGCCGCCAGCGGCCTCCCTGCCCGGGACTCCGGAAAGGAGGGAGGGGATGAGTGGGGGGAAAGTGGGGCCGGGCGGGGGGTGTCTAGGAAGCCGTGCTGCGCTGACGTCACTGGGCGCGCAATTCGGGCTGGAGCGCTTTAAAAAACGAGCGTGCGAGCAGAGATGCTGCTGCAAACAGCTCAGGCCGCCTGCTGCAGCACCGCGCACCGCCACCGTCGCGGCTGCGGCGAGGGCTGCTCCGGAGGCGGCGGGCGCCTCGCTCCCCCCCACCCCCCGCGCTTCTCCTCGACGCCCCCGCCGGGAGCTGGAACGCTACGTCCGGCTCTGCAGGCGCCCGGTGAGTGGCAGAAGCCCGCGGAGCCGTGCCCGACGAGCCACAGCCCGCAGCGGCCCGGGTGCTGCCCTCCGCCCGCGCCCGGCTCGCGGCCCCCCACCCCGGGCACCATGGACACCTCCCGGCTCGGCGTGCTCCTGTCCTTGCCTGTCCTGCTGCAGCTGGTGGCCGGGGGCGGCTCGCCAGGGTCGGGCGCGCAGCCGCGGGGCTGCCCCGCGCACTGTCAGTGCGAGCCCGACGGCAGGATGCTGCTCAGGGTGGACTGCTCCGACCTGGGACTCTCGGAGCTGCCCTCCAACCTCAGCGTCTTCACCTCCTACTTGTAAGTGCGCCCCCACCTCACTGCCTGGGGAAGGCGGACAGGGGAAGGAAGGGGACTAGTCCAAGTCAAGGCTGGGGGCTCCTCGGCGCCCGCCTGCTCTGAGGGGGCGGGCGAGATCGCCCAGGGTAGCCTGGTCAGACCTGTTCGGGCCCCCAGAGAAATGCACGTGTCTCAGCTAGCAGCGCGCCGGCAGTTTCTGGGCCAGCAGAGACGCGACTTCAAGTCAACCCGGGAGAGCGCTGGTGCGCCGCAGCGTCCGGGTCCAGCGCTGGGCGTAATGCAGCGCGAATTCCTCCGAGTGTGGACATTTGCGGGAGGAATGAGCATGTGTGCCCCGGACCCTGGGACCCAAGGGCAGGCTGCCGGCTGGTCCCTGTCCTAACATCCTTTCTGGGGCCGCTCCCGTTCCACGAAGAGATGAGCCTTAAAAAGTCTCCCCAAAGGAGAGGCTTAACCTGCCTGTCTTCCAAAGGGTCTTATTTTGCACCCCTTGCTTCGAGCCGTGATTGGAACCTTTTTATTTTTTCCCTCGCTCGGTTCCTTCTTCCTTCTTTCCCTCCCTCCCTCCCTTCCTTCCTTTCCTCCCTTCCTCCTTCCTTCCCTCCCTTCTTTCCTTCCCTCTTCTTTTCTCTTTTCCTCCCTCCTTCTTTCTTTTCTTTTTTTTTTAATGAAGTGATTAAAATGTGGCAACCACAAACCCCGATTAGAGCTGCCAGAACGTTATCTGCACCTTTGGCTGCCCGAGCCGCCCTTTGAAGTGCCCGCGCCGCGGTGTAATCTTTAACCATCTCCTCCCCCGGGGGAGGAAAAGGGAAGTGGGCTGAAGGCTGCCGGGTGGGTAAACAACGGGGAGACCTAAAGCCCTCTGTCATCCCTCGGGGTCCTCCTCCCCCATCCCTCCCCACCACAACCTCCAAGCCCTGGCCGCGGAAAGAAGGCCGCGGCTGGTTTCGTAATTTGTCTCTGGAAAGCCCAGGCCCAAGAGTAACAGGTGGTTGGAGATGAAATGGCCCAGGAGGAACACTGTTCTTCGCAGACCGAGGTGACTGCTTCCTAACCCTTCAGGCCGAGAGGCCGGGGTCGAGGCCAGCTGGGAAGTAGGCGTCCTGAAACGTCACAAGGGGAAGCATTCAGGTTTTAATTCACTACATTGCATGGAGCCCACCCCAAGCCCAAGCAGTCCCAGTTTTCGGCTTCTCTGATGTACCTTGGCAGGAGCCTGTTAGGATATTTGTGAACTCGTTCTTTCCTCTGTTGAGTTGTTTTATGGAGGGAGGAAACATGAAGAGGTTTGCACAGCGTTTTTCTCTAAATAGTGATTCCTCTTCTGAATATAGAGTGAGCAAGAAAAGAAATGTTTACTTGCCTTAATATTGCACTTGAAAGGGACCATCCTGCTAGATTTTAGTATTGGTAGATGGCAATCACCTTATCTACCATTACACTGTTTTGGTAGGAATTTTTTTTTAATCTGAAAGAATGACAAAATTATTTTTCCCACCAGGTGTCTCTTCAACTGCACTCATTGCATGTGGTAGTGATATTTTTCCAGAGATGGAAATCTGCTCTTCCAAATGATCATGCTCTCAGAATTCACATTTCCTCCTCCTGAACAGCTGTCTCTACTACAAAGCAGAATACTCATCCCCATCCTCTCAAGTTCAACCGTTAAAGTCAGTGTTTCAAGGATCATGATCATGTGTCCTCTAGTACAGTGAATTTCTTTTTTTTTTTTTTGACTTGGGCTGTCACTCTGCACTCACAACTCATTGCAGCCTGGAACTCCTGGGATCAGGCGATCCTCTCACCTCAGCCTCCCAAATAGCTGGGTGCATGCCACCACACCCATCTTGTATAATGAATTTCTAAAACCGGTTTGGCAATTTCACTTAAGAGCCTATGTCTGTTCTTCCTCATCACGCTGAAGAAATTCGACTTACACCAGGGAAGTGTGCAATTCCCCCAAGCACTTCATTATAAAACATGCTTTAAGGAGGCAGAAAAGAAGTTTTTGAATAGTGTCAGAGTGCTTTTTTTCTCCCACATGAAAGAACAAACATTTCTTAGACTTCTGTTACGAAAAGTTGGCATAAAATTCTGTTTTAAGCCATTTCCCACATACCTCAAATGCATTTAACTGCATCCTCCATGTGCTCAGGAGTGCTTACTGCCACCTACTGATGTGTTCCCCTAGAAAGGGAACACATCTATCTATCTATCCTTCTATCATCTATGTTACAGATAACTTCTTGAAGTTAAGATATCATTAGGAAACTAATTGTCTTATTATCCTCATGTTATTTGGTGACAGTCTATACCCCTAGGAGGAAATTTTCTCGTTGCCCTATAAAATATTAAACTCAGAGTGTCTGTGAAAAGTGATACAGTAAATATCAAATATGAACTTCTAATGTAACCATTAGAACATTAACACATTTTGGGAAATATGAGTACTGAACATATAAGTCAGACTTTAAGTAAATAACCGACCTGATGCTCTTCATAAAGTGTGATTTCATGATTTAGCGTCCTTATAGAGTACAAAATGCCAGGGGTCATCAGATGCTTTCCTATCAGGGGTTAAAGTTTGGGTTTTTTTGTTGTTGTTTTTTTTCCAATCACAGGAATTTTATGGAGACATTAAGGGTAGATGATGCCCTCTTTTGGTTACACCTAGTAATCTGACCATTTCTGTCTTCGCTTTTGCAGTCATAGCATAAAAGGGGGATTTTGACTTACTCATATTCAAGTATGTATTTTACTGATTTTCTTATTTTAAAAAATAACTCCCCTTTGCTCTTATAAGGGAACACCAAGATATGCCTGCACTGTACTGGGGCCCAGTGGTAATTAAGCTTTGAGGAGAAAGATCAGTGTGCAAAGACGGTATGTGTGAAAGGCCAGAGCCACTATCTTTTATTATTTGCAGGAGGTTCTCACTATTTATTTAGTCAAAATGTCATCTCCTAATCCGCCCTCAAAAGAAGATCATGCATTTCATTTTCTTCAAACAGATTGACAATGGCAAGCTTCAGCTGTACACATTTGGCAAATGGCTGTGCACATTTGCCACAGTCTGATAGATGGTTGGTCAGACTTGTAGGTAAAGAAAGTTCCTACATATCTTCACAGAAGGCAAGAGCTGTTTAGGGCTATTTTGTAATCTTTCTTCCCAGAAAAGCTAAATCTTAAGCCAATCCAAACATTGATATTAACTGTCTTTTCTTACTGAACTGCATTCCCCAATAGATCTGTAGTTGGACCACTGAACATAGTAAAAGCACTGGAAGAATCTCAATCTTAATCTCTCTCTCTCTCTCTCTCTCTCTCTCTCTCTCTCTCTCTCTCTCTCTCTCCCCCCCGACCCTACCACCATCCCATCCCCAATGGATATGTGCTCTGATATTACTAACAGGGGCTAATAAAGTTCACTCAGCAGAAAATAAGGAACACACCCATGATGAGATATAAAAGTAGGCAATTTTTGTTTACAACATTTAATACAATCAATCTATCAGTTGTAATCTGTCAGAAATATGTCCTAGCAGCTAATCCTAGTATAGGTAAGTTATTTTATGTCATCAAATGTGGACACTTTTGCTAATAGAGTCTTAAAAGTAAACTCCCTATGCTGCTTTGATGTGTCTTTAATATAGTTAATGTGGCACTGAGGCAGAAAATTAAATGCTAATGAATATCCCAGTACAGTAAGTATACTTTTCTCTCTAGAACAGCTATTTTAGTTTTGAAAGAAAACTGAGGATGTTTTTTGGTTTTTTTGGTTTGTGTTTGATGTTGCTTAAAGGCATCGACATTTCATCCACAAGCAAATTTATGTTGTATAAACCAAAGGAGCCAAGAGAAAGAATTTTTAAAATTTTTATGTAGTTTGGTTACTTTTCCATATGTAACTTTTCAACAAAATTTAATTTATACATAATTAGTAAAGCTAATATTAATGAGAACTGCACAAAAGCCTCAATTAGTTAAATTATATATTAACTATTAATTATTAATATATCTTATATGTGTTTTAAACATTTAAAATACAGTTTCAAAATTAAAGATCTTTTTAGAATCTTCTTTGAAAATGGCTTAATATATTTCTGCTTCTCTTCAAGAAAAGTATCATAAGTAAAAGAAAATGTTTGTACTTTAGATATGATTACAAGTATAGTAGCTATTATAAGTCTTAACATTTAGATCAATTGTAAAAGTTATACGATTTGCTCTACAACCTACTTTTAAAATTTATTTAAAATATAATAATGTCAATAACTTTTCTGTATTTTAATGAAGTGCTTTCTTTTCCTCCAGGAGACCCAGGGTTTTTGTCATAATTTTTTTGTTATGGAACAATATTTGAAACTAATTGAAAATTAGTCTGAGTAATTTTTTTAAAGTAGCAAGTACTGATTCAAACAGTTTTGCGGCATAAATTTAAAATGTTTTGCTGACTATATTTAACATGTTCATGGCAGAATTTATGTGATAAGAATTAATTTTTATGTGTAATAAGCATAATCTTTAGCTTTTTCCCTTCTCTTTATGCATTTTCTTCAAAGTAAAGAAATTCTTATGAAGCAACAAAAGGTAGCAATAATAGATGTTAGAAGATTGAGATCAAGTAACAACCTGTGTAGTTAAATAGCATTATGTTTTAATAATAGACTAGTCACATTTGAATGTGTTAAAATAAATTTAAAAACACAAAACTAGCCTATGATTTCTTATAGTTTATAGTTATAGTTAAGTATTTTATCTAAACTATTTGATTGTTTTTAATTTCCAAACATATAGCTGTCAAAGGTATAGAAATAATCAGACTAAATAATCAACTCAATAAAGCTATCATAAAATTAAAAACATTACAGGGTATTTACAATTTTGTAACTGATACCTAATTTTGACTGACTTTAGTAAATTATTTTTTACATTTCTTTTATCAAATTCATTATGCATTTAAGTCATTTTAGCTAAAATTTAAGTATATTTCCAAATAATCTAAATCATATGCCATAAGATAGAAATGAAAACAGTAGTGAGTTCTGCACTGAGCAATTTTGAGAAGTAATTTTTTGGGGGGGTTGGTTCAATTATTTATAAACATTTAGAATAAAGCTAAATGGCACATTTCCTTGTAAACACTTCGCAAGTAGATATTTCTGGTAAATTGAAGTCTTCGTAAGAAGACAAATCCCTTCCTGTAAGATTCAACCTCTTCACTCGTGTTGCAATATTTTCCTTTATAGAGTCTCGTTTTTTAGTAGAGAGATGAATCAGACTGGCATTAAAGCCATGACTGATGTATTACATACCAGACAAAACAAACTGATTATCTAGTCCTAATTTTGATGTATCTTAGTAGGATTTAACTTGTTAAAGCTGCTCATGAGTTCGTGCCCATTACAACTTTTATTCCCAGATCTGCCAGCTTTAATCCACACTCTTATTTAGCCATTATAGATACCAACTGTATGACCAATTTCCCCATGGATCTCATCTATGGGACAGAGAGACTTTTCACAGGCTATAATTTGGAGTTTTTCATTGAAATTCTCATAATTCAAAATTAATTTTGTTCTCCATTTGTTACATGATAGAAAGTAGGTTTGTTCTCAAAATCTGTTCTCTCCCTTCTTCCAGTTAATTTTTCTGTTACATTAAGTCCAATGGTAATGCCCTGCTTGAAACTGGAAGGCAGAACAACATTAGTCATTTGATTTCAAGAAATGGAATTATATCCCTCATAGTAATGCTAAAAGACTTTTAAAAGGGCGTTTGCATTAATGGGAAACTGTTTCAAAGATGTTTCAAAGGCAGCAGTGCTTTCTCATGCCCTCATATGTTACTTTTCTTCTCAGTGTTTAAGTCTGGAATTGGAGAGACTGAGATTTACTTTGAGAGTATGCAAAGTAATTAACCCAGAACTATGAAAACAACTTCCTTAAAGTCAGATGGAATAATACTCTAGCATGTAATGATGGGCTCTTTGCTTCAGGGTTTTTTCTCTTCACTTGGCTGTGACCTCCTCCAGGATAGATTTTTCGCTTTATATCCCAAGTGCCCATACTGGTGCCTGACTCTTAAGGAAAGTTGGGTAAATACGTGTAATATTGGATTGAAAAAAACTGGCTGAACCAGCTGTTGAAATCCCAGTGACTAAAAGAGGTAAGAGAAAGATAGATGAGAACTACTAGTCTACAAGTACAGACAACACACGGCTGCTGGTATCCCACAATTATGGTCCAGCCCCATTTAAAAAACAATTGAATTCTGTTCAGTTTAAATGATGCAAAGAGTTGTTTATTTTAACACACATCAGAATTTACATGTCTAACGACTTTATAATTTTCATAACAATCATTATAACAGCTGATAGTTTATCGTGTTTCCTGAGTGTCCAGCACTAAATACTGTCATATGCCTCACAACAGCTTTATGACATAGGTACTATTATCATTT
This sequence comes from Tarsius wallacei, assembly GCA_963574415.1. Classification (NCBI taxonomy): domain Eukaryota; kingdom Metazoa; phylum Chordata; class Mammalia; order Primates; family Tarsiidae; genus Tarsius; species Tarsius wallacei. The sequence goes on along the minus strand of CAUYQG010055493.1, from coordinate 18,198 downwards.
CTAACTTGAGGCCTGTAAGATTATTCCAAGGATATTTCCATTGCTCAAAATATTTTTGGATCTTTTTGAAGTTATCTTTAGGGTCAATTTACAGCAAGACAAGAAAGCCAGCTTTCCCATTTGTAGTTATGTCTTATAATAATTGTAATTAGTGCTGAAATTATTCAGCCCATTTTTCTTTTCAGAAACACAATTTATGAAGCTCTAATACCAGAAATATTTTTTTAGGGAATTCCAGAGCAAACTGCAGTTTTTAATTTTCAATAAATAAACATTATGTTTCATAGTTTAGGGCCAATATTTTTAGTTTAGTAGGAATCTTTTCATGTATCCACTTTCTTCACACAGAAACAATTTTTTTTTGTCTCAAAGTCAGGGATAAATTGTGCTGGCTGCCAGAGTATTGCAAAGAATGATCAATAGATTAATAACCTCCTGGGCAAGAATAGAATTTTTTTATTTGACTATATCTATGTGTCAAGTAAAATAGCTACATTCTTTATAACTATTTCTCAGTTCAGAGACATGGACTCTCTTAACAGGCAATTTTTATTTGAGTTTGTATTCACCTTTAAAACGGATGAGATGAGATGAATTGATGCCACAAAGGTGTCATAATGTAATACCATGATTCAGAATAGAGAATTATTTCAAAGTTTTATCAAATTCCCCAAAATATATTTTAAAACTATGCAAGATTTAACAACTAGACAATTAGTGATACTGGCTACTGTGTCAATTAGAAGTCTGGACAAGTCAGAGAAAAGTCCCCTACTTCAAACAAAGAAGAACATTTTCTGAACTACACATTTAATTTCTGCAGTCCTTTGATTCATTTGCTGCTATTAACCTCATATACATTAATCACTTATTATATTAAAAAAATCAACACGAAAACCACTAGATGACCAATTAATTATAAATTATATTTCATGTAAAGAAGCCCTCATCAAGTAGGTACTGACATTTGAAAAATGTAGGATACATCGGGGTACGATAATCTCTTAAAATTATACTCTGACACTCTAGTTTTTTATTAACATTCATAATTTAATTTATTCAGCAAGCCCTAATTTTCAAGTGTCCCATTTTTTATAGACACACATTTTTCTCATATTCATTTTATCACTCTTGCCTTCAGAAGTAGTTTTTATTCCTTTTTCAGACAAGAACTGTTATGGTCAAGGGGGAAGAAAGCAATCTCATACACACTCTAACATATACATCAACACACTGATGAGACACAATTCCTTTTGTGTCACTGGTTTGGCAGAAGTGATACATATGTTGACAGGGCATGGGAGTAGAGGGCCAACGCTTTCAAGAGGAGACACTGAGGAGCTGGCTATGTGAAGGCACCTTCAGTTTAGTTCAGAAGCTGAAATGCAGAAGACAATTGTCCTGGCAAAGGGAGCCCAGCTCCAGCTGAGAACGCGTGCACAGAGCTGACCTTCCTCCTCAGCCTGCCAGGCGAGATTAAGCTTTCCTCAAGTGGACCCTTGTTAGCCTGGCCTTTTCCCCAGTGTTACTCATCTTTCACAACCAGAAGCCAAGTGTTTCAAACTGTTCCTCAATTTTGCAGCCAGACTCTTTATTTCCTCTTTCTTCCTTCTGGTCTCCCTCACACACACAAAACTGTGGTAGCTAACCTTATAAGCATGCCTTCTTTACAAAGCCTGCACTAAGAAAAGAACCTAAAAATTTATATGTTTCACTAAGACAAGCATTTGTCTTCCTTTTTTCTTGAATCCTTGATTAAGTAGAGCAGGGACCACTACAAAAGATGTCTATTTGTAAAAATAACTTTCTTTTGATCAAAAAAAAAAAAAGCCACAAAAGTGTACTTCTCGGGAAAATAGAAAACCACACATGATCTCAAGTGGAAAAAATATAAAGAATTTGCTGAATTTTTAACCTTAGTGCATAACAAAGATATTATTTTAAAGTTGGTTGGTTAATGTGGGCTGTGTTAGAACTTTCATTGTGTTGTGTTTGGGTTTATGCAGTGTTATTTTAATGAGTTTATTGGTTCAATGCACAAAACACCACATGGTACTTAAGTTTTAGGTTATAAATTTTCTTGTGAGGCACTTACTTGAAGGAACTGTGTTACATAATCAATTGGTCTTTAAATGTATCTGCACAAAATATTTACCTTTCTGTTCTTACATACATATGCAGTAAATATTATTTGGCTGTGAAAATCAAATAAAAATTTCTGGGGAAGAAGTTATATTCCTCAATCAACTCTTTTGTATAAATATTGAGACTTTCGTAATAAACATTCATTTTACAGTTTATTGAGTGAAGTTACAGAATGAATTTGGAATCTTCTGGTAAAAACTGAGATAGGAAATCTTTCTCTCTTTTTTTTTTTTTTTTTTTTTGTCTTCTTCCTTCCTGTCCTGAAGGGACCCTTAGCAGACATTCCTATATTTGACAATAGGCCTACTCTAGAATTGTTATAGTGTTGACTGTACAATGGAATAAATCAATGGAGGAAATCATTCTAGAAAAAGAATGGCAAGAGAGGTGGAAGGGCTGAGGCAATCTGATGCCCAAAGAACAGTGCAGGTGGAACTGAGAGACTGTGAGCTACTGAACTCCACTAGACACCTGTTACCAGGTGGTACACTTCTCCTGTGTCTCTCTTTACCTTTCTCCATCCCTTGCTTCCAGATAGTATCAGAAGAGAATTGGAAGGATGCATTGTCCTTATCTCAGACACTTCCCCCTCAGGGCTTCAAACTACAAGGTGAAGGGAAGTTTAGAAAGAAGTGTCTTTGGGATTAAAGTATCAACTCTAAGTGCACCAAAATTGAGATCTTTGATTTTTAACTTAGAAAAGCTACATCATTATCCCTGTGGTAGAAGATGTTAACTCATCCATAGCCCCTGTTCTCTAGCAGCTGTTGTTCTCTGAGACTCAGTGCAACAGAGTACAAGAGGAAGTTCAAGATCTTTTTTCATTGAGCTTTCAAGCTCGGGTAGCAAAAGGAAATCCTAGTTAAACCATATTCTCTAGGGTGTGAGAGTATCTCATTTGAAGATCTCAAAAGTTTTAGCAACATGATTCAATGACAGCAAGTATCCACCATCCACCTTACAGCTGCCTGCCTTTCAGCAAAATGTCCACTTCCCCAGAGTCTTGTAGTTGTGAGAAGTGTTAGGTGCATATGGTCTGGTCCCAAATGACTTCTGCTTAGTAATTTGAAGCACCCTTTGCCTTAGCTGTAAGAACTTCTCAGAACAGAATTAATTTTATATTAGGAAAGAAAGGCTAATATTGGGAGATTTGTGTTAATTAAAACAAATTCAGAGCTTGAGCTAATAGCTAACTACATTTAGACTAAGTTCTACCATAAGAAGCTAAAAGGATAATCTTTTATCCACAAATTACCAGAATGACTAAGCTGTATACCTAAGGTCACATTACACAGTGCAAGACTGAAATTTAATCGTGATTGCTAGAGCACTACCCTAATTGCCCAAATAAATGGAATCAAAAGCACTTAGATGGGTTACAGAGGATTTCAACGAGTCAAAAGCTACCCATGGAACTTATAGTGGAAAGAACCATGGAGGTCAACAAATCCAACACTTCACAGATGATGAAATTCATATTCACAAGAGGTAAATGGCATTCCCAAAATTGTGTAGCTGGCAAAGATGGAATTGGTCTCCAGGTCTCCTGAAGTCCCCAGTCCAGTGTTCCTTCCTTTCACCTTTTTACTCCAAAGTCAGATATTCAGATGAAGTTTTAAAATTCCCAGTTACTTTTCTAGATGTTGCCAAATATCCTGTTGTTTACATGTTATATGTTCATATTTAGGTAAGTGCCTACATTGTGGCAATATCGTCTTATTTTGGTCCATTATAAATACAGATATAGTGTCTCTGAATCACTTAAAAATCTGGAGAGCAAAAAGGAACACTCCAATTTAGTTTGGGGAATACATAATTAAGGTCCCAAATTTCTTCTGATAGTAGTTAAGCATGTGTTTATCATAATTGAAATTTATTTCATTTGGGACCTTAATTTGATCAAATTTAGGTTGCCTCAACGTCTCTTGTAACTGTTCCCTTTCTCCTGTGGCACTGAAATTCTGTTAGCTCAGGTTCTCCTCACTTTTTTGTCTGTTATAGTTCACTATATATGGAGAAATATTAGACCAAACTTAAAATATGTAAGGAAGAAGCACTAGGCTAAACTTAATTTAACACCCCATGCTCTCTTCTCTCTGGTCACATCAAACTGCATCCTACAGTTTCCCTATTTCACACTTCCAGTGTTCATATGTGCTGGTCTCTGCTGGGATTGCCTTTCTTTTTTTGCTAACTTCTGTAAGTCTTTTCATACTCAGTTCAAATGCCACCTCCTCTGAGAAGCCTTCTGTAACGCCATGTTTTAGAAACCTGTCTTTAAATGCTCGCACATCAATGCTGAGCCCTCCTCTGTTATAGCACTTACCACACTTGGTCAGAATTCTTGTCCGCTTCCACTACTGGACTGTATACTTTCTGGGAATTGGATCAGAACACATAATTCCTCTGTATTATGTTTTTCATTTTCTCAGTTTCATGATGCTTTGAAATCTTGCTGATTCCAGAATCATTACCCGTCCCAGGGCTAGGGAATTCCTGGAGATAGAACATGACTCTCCTGTGAGTATGCCTTTCCTATGCAATTCAACCAATCCAAAGCCCCACCTCCCCACCCCTCAACCAAACATCACCTTTCTCAGGTTCTTGCAGGACTCTCACATTCTAGGTCAATATTCCCTTGTCCTAGTCACCCCAAGGTCAGAGACCAGACAAGTTGGAATAGCACCTACACCCTAGAGCCCACTGAAATTACTCAAAGCAGCCAATTCTAAGACTGTTTACCCTGGCTTATCCATTTTTTCCACGGAAACCACAATAAAGACTCTCACCCATGCTTTTCTCCCACTCCTTCTGCCTACTGACTAACCCCAGTGCTTCCTGTGTGGCCCTGCATGGCATTGTGGGCCCCTCTTTTTGGGAACTGTGAGTAACAAGCTTCCTTTTCAATGGCAGTCATCTCCTGATGTGTTGACCTCACCACATCTAAGTAGTTTTAACACCTATATTTTAAAACACCTCATGCCCATGCACATCTACATCAAGGCAAACTTTAAAAGGCCATGTAGCCAGGGCACACTTGAGAGAGAGTCAGCACTGTTTTCTCACTGGAGAGTACTCTTCTGTTCCCCTAAGCTCTACGCAAAACTCAAATTTTGTCCACACACCTAAGATACAAGGTGCCCTTTTCTGGCCACAAAACGTGCAACAGAGTGAGACTAGTTGATATAATTTCTGATATAATCTAATAATGTGATGGTAGAGAAATTATTTCCTCTAAACTCAGCAGACTGCATTGTTTATAAATTCCCAAGACAGAAAAAAATGTTAATGTAGCTAATGCTTTTACCTACAGTTTTTCATTTGATCCTTATAACAAACAGTAAAATCGTTATTAGTGTAGCTATGAGAGCATCTTTTAATGTTAGAGATGAGAACATTTCTTGATGACTATCACTGCTATGACTATCTTGAGGGGCCTTGCTGTGTTACTCTGTCCCTCAGTTTTCGTATCTGTAAAATGGCAATAATAATGACATCTATTTTACTGGATTGTTGTGTAGATTAGTGAAATGATGCACATGAAGCACTTTGCATAGCACTTCATGTGCAGAACACGTGGTAAGTGTTAGGTGCTACTATTTTTGTTGTTGATGATGTTACAATTGCTATCACACTAAACCTATGCTTTCCAAATATACCATGTTGCCTCTTACCATTATTCCCTAAATTAGCTAAACTAATTGCCCTGAAATTTAACAAGTATAATTGTACTTTTTATCCAACAAGATTTTTTTTTTTTTAGTTGGAATCTCACTCCATTGCCCAGGCTAGAGTGCGGTGGTACACTCACGGCCACCCCAGCGTCGAACTGCTGGGCTGTGGCAATCGTTCCACCTCAGCTTTCCAAGTAGCCAGAACTACAGGTGTGCACTACCACACCCAGATAATTTTTTATTTATTGTAGAGATGAGGTCTCACCAAGTTGCCTGGGCTGGTATCGAACCCGCGGGCTCAGGCAATCCACTCGCCTCAGCCTCCAAAGTGCTGGGATTACAGGCTGAGCCACCGAGCCCGGCCAACAAGATTTTCTTAATGTTAAAAACAAGAAGAGACCAGCAGAGCAGCACCTACTAGATAAAGAATGGAAGAAGTAAGGAGAGGCAGCTTCAAATGAATTGGACATCACTCAACATCTGTTATTTAAAAAACAAAAAACTATTGTTTCATCTCTGAATCTTACTATCAAATAAATAACAGATTCCGTGTGTTTTAAATGATGTTTCATATTTGCACATGGGTGTGTTGCATTGTATAGACATTGCACAATCTCTAGAACAGCGGATGGCTGAGTGAACACTTGGTCACAGGCTGATGGCACAATGTTAGGACTCTACTACTCAGACACAATTTAACGAATGGCCCACAATTTGTAGTCCTGGGCTGGAATTGTTTTTCTCCTTTCATTTTTTTCATCTCATCCACCTTCATAATTTTTCCTGACTACTGAAGAAAAGTTCAGCTTGGTAGCTTCTTCTGCTCCTAGAAGCTCCTACATCAGCAGTTGATTTGCTACAGCAGCGGGCGAGAGATTACACATTTTAGGGGGACTGATAGAAGGCAGAGAATTCAACCTTCCCTCAGAGCCAAAGGTGCATTCAAGAAAAACCAGAATTTCAACACAACAATAATGTGTTTCTTTGTTTTTAATTAACAACAAAAAATAATTTGACTTTAAGAAAAAAACTGATTTAAGGAATAAGCTTATGTTGGTCTGAAAGTACATCCAAAAGAGTCAAGTTTTCACAGGAACTTCAGTAGCCTCTTTTGATAAAGAAGCAGTTGGCTCAACATAATTGCAGGAAGGATCTTTCAGTCAGTGATGACAATGAGGCTAAAATTATTCCTCAAGGAATAGGTATCAATGATGTGAATGTGTGGAGGAGAGGGGATTCAAAGTTAAATAGGGGTTCATGGTACCAGTTGGGCTTATATTTCAAGCAAGAAGCCTTTGGAATTAGGCCCAGTGATCCTCAGCAGAGAGGAGAGAGGGGTGAGCAGCTCTTGAATCAATCTTTTAATCCTTCTGAATAAGCCTGTGTTACTGTCTCTACAGATGTGCTGTACCCCTCTGCAAGAAAAGTGAACTACTTTGCCCATAACCGATAAAATCAAGAAAGCAAGTCTGAAAAGGACGAGGGAAATCTTATATATCTTACTACATATGAAAAGATGATTCTGGAATCCCTAAGTGTGTACTGATTTAGTAAACCAGGAAGTAGATTTGTTTTACTACTCTAAAACCAGAATGGAAGGAACTTTCAGGCAGACATTATTACATGTTATCCAGCAGCGCAAGCTGGAGAAATGTCGACCCAGCTTTATTAGGCAGCATAAATAATCACCAAACCAAGGGCGGGGACAGAAGGCAGCAAGAGTTGAACAATTTCAAGCGAAAAGTCGGAAGGGTTTCTCTCAGACAAAAGGAAGGTTTCCAGATGGAGAGGAGAGGACAAGAGGAGCATGGCAACCCAGAGGAGACTGACAAATTAGAAAGGGATTCAAAGGTGAGGTGAAATGCAAAACAGGAAGAAGAGTGAGGCAATAGGACAAGCTGCCAAGGGTGGCATAGAGCTTGGTTAGTGTCTTCACTGTGGAGCTGACTCACCCAATGTGTAGAGTTCAGTCTTTCAAGGGATCCATGATACATATACACACACACACACACACACACACACACACACACACACGAGCACATCTCTGCATGTAAATAAAGAAACAGAAAAGAAAAAACACTTCTTGTGGAAATAACCTCAACATCGCAAACTGCTTGCATTTACTCTATAGGGTGATAAATTCAATGGGCACACTCCTAGCTAGGAAATAACACTATGCTGCAGGAAAAAATGCAGTGCACTAGATAAGAAGGCTAGAGCTGAAGTTCTCAAACTGTCAGCACATTAGTTCCACCTGGGAGCTAGTTTAACCATCTCAGAGCCCAGATCACACACCAAACCAACTAAATCAGAATCTCTGGGGGAAGGAACTAGGCATCAGAATGTTTCTTAACTCCCCAAGGCAAATCCGATGTACAACCAAGTTTGAGAACCACTTATCTAGATCTTGCTACCCCATTAATCAGCCCTAAGATCTCTGGCAAGATGCATATCCTCCCTGCCTCAATTTTTGAGTCTGTAAAATAAGAGAGGTAAACACATGCTCTGAGGTCTCTCTTGATTCCATCGTTCTCTGAGTCTATCAGCTTGACATTTATGGGTTTTGTAATAGGACAGGTGTAGTGGGATTGTAGAAAATGGGAGGTTTCTACACACCCACACTCACTCCCATTTTGTGCAGCAAATCTGGAAGCATTGTTTACTCTCCTGCAGTGAGCATTACTTAAAATGACTTTATTTGTTTTACAGTTTAGAGGGCCTCTGTAGGTAGCCTCGGGAGCCCATTCATTTCATTAACATTAAATCAACAAGCAGACCTTCTTTCTGCCTCTCTCCAGCAGGATTAATGGATTTTGGCATGATTTGTGCATCTAGCAGCAAAACCTCGTGCTGAGAAAGCTAGCAGGCTTGACTAATTCCCAGCAGTGCTAACTTCATAAACTTACTTTAAGCTTTTAACTTTGACTGAAGATTAAAGGTAATGACTTCACGCTGTTACGTTTGAAGGCATGATATTCAAAATGCATAAAAACTATACAAAAATGACAAACTATTTGATAAATTAACAGTATATATGTGTGTGTGTAGATATATGGTGTTTTATACTTATTAAAATACTCAATTCTATATATGTTAAAAAAGATCCTCTGAAACACGGAGAATTTTATATAATACATAAGCATTTATACTAGAGTACTGACCAGATGTGTATGTAAATTGTAAGCATGAAAACTTATAGTTGAAATATTACACTTACTAACAGAAGACTCAGTTTCATGTGAAGCTGTAAAGGGAAGGAACGTTGACTACGAAAAATTTTCTAGGAAGTAAAATTATTCTACTCTGTGAGACCAGTTATCACCTACAAAGAATACCACACATGCCTGTGCTTATATTTTTTTCTTCCAGACAGTCTTAAATTCAAAATTCAGATAAGTGTATATGAAGAGGGGGGAGAAAAGGAAAAAATACAATATTTCCAGCCCATCTGACAAGACTACATACAAAGCTTTTGATCAAAGGGTCTTAAGTACACTTTACTGGTGTGACAAACAACATTTTTATCCCTTTATTAGATTTATTTTTCTTCTGAAAACTGCAGTGACCAGGGTATGGTTTGTGAAAGAAAGCTGGCAGGGTTGTGTTCTTTGATTCCTAATTAACACCTTCAGTCTCAAAAGAGAACCAACAGAAATACCATAAAATGTTGCAGCTGCATTGTGATTCCGCTTGGTTGGTTTGTTAAAAGTCGGCTGGGCATTGGCAGCTGCAATAAAGGGAAAGCTCAATGGATGTTTTGTATTGTGCCCACTGAAGTGAAAGAAGGCAACCATTTTATTTTTCAAATGGGCAGCTGCAGAGGGAGGTTTAAATGGAGCTAAATGCAAGATTTACTGTTAATTTATAGTAAATAAATAAGGAAAATAAAACCTAACTTTCCAGTTTTTATAGTTGCAGAACAGACATTCTAGTGAGAAATTATTAAGGACAATAATTTGGGAGCTTTTTAGCAACTGATGTGGGGAATTCAGCAACAAGGAATAGCATTCATTTAAAATCAAAATAAGCCTTTTTGAAAGAGCTGAGCAAGCCAGACCTTTAGAAACTGACATTTCCACTCTGAAAGGTAAAGATATATCTTTCCTGTCTTTGGTAACGTAATTCCCTCGTCCCACTTTATTGAAACCCTAAAATTTGTTCAGATCGAAATTGAATAAGATTCCATACACCCCCACCTTACTTTTTTTTTAAGAGCATGGAGTTGAATTTTGCCTCTGGTAGGGGAATAAAGGAGGCATTTAACTCTGGTCAGATAAATCTCACTCACATTCAAAAATGCAATTAAGGAAATATGTAAATCTAGATGTTTCATCAAATGCTAGCTAAGGGGTTACTAGTTCTTTTCAAACACAATGACTGAACTAAAGAACTTTAGTGTCTGTGTAAGAACCATTGTCCAAGCAGCAGTCCCTGTTGGAAACAGAGTCTGGCCTGGCCGTGGGAAATACCTACATATTTGACACAGGCCCTATTTCTGAGAGAAAGGGGATGGAAGAGAAAGTATGGAGATTTTACTGTTGCATTCTAATCAACCATGATCTGCCTAATTTGCTTTGATCAGGAAGATAAACTAATTTTTCTATGGGCTGGCTAAAAGTAATTAGCAAGCCAAAGCTTTCATGTTATTTCAAAAGAGCTAAAGTAAAGGGGATCAGAAATCGTAATGGTGGGAGCTAAATACATCTTTTCGGCTCATCTAAGAGCATTATTCATTCAAAACAAGATACTGACACAGAAGAGGAATGGCTAAAGATGGTTTCGTGGGCTGCACAACCACTGTAAACCCAGGGATCTATACGGCTGTGTAACTAAACAAAATTACCCAAGGTGACCTATAATTGGTGTCTGTCTCATGCAATCCTGTTTTTTTGTGGGGACACTTTTCCTTCATGTGAAAAGGTATGATTATTGCCTCGTCTTAAAATATTGTTCGTTTTTCCGGAAGCTCAACCTTTTACATGTCAGTTGTTGAGGTAGTTGCCTGAGTTTAATTGAACCCTAAGCTGCTCTAACGCACACAGACCCAGCTGGCTTGGGATCCTACAATCCTGGACATTCTAGAAAGGGATCTGAGATCAAACTGAACAGCTAATCAGGAACCTGACTCCACAGATGCTTCAATTTCGCGGCCTGGTTCACAGTTTTTGTGCCAGTTACCAACTTCAGTAATGCCGCCTCCTCCTCTCTTTTTTTTCTAAACCCCCAAGCACGTGTATTTATGAGATGAGAAAGAAAGATTTTGCAATATGGGATTTCATTTCTTCCCAAAAAGTCTACTATTTAGTGTTACTTTTTTTCTTGTGGATATGACCTTGGCGTTACTTCCTTTTCCAAACTGTTGTACTAGATATTGTATCTGTAACCTTACTGTAAACTTAATTGCTTTTTTGGCTGCTAATCTCCTTTGCTAGGGTTCTTAGATACTGAAGTGTGCATTTCAAGCCAGACTTAATGTGTCTTGTAAAATGAACGGATCTTTTAAAAGGGTCTCTGTGAGGCTGGAGCTCACCAAGTTTCAAGTTATAGAGAAACTATTATTGTGGAATAATGCCAAAGAAATCTAGAAAATATGATTTTAAGATCACTATTCTACCTTGTCTTTAAATTTATATGAAATAATTTGATTTACTTTTTCTCATGTTTTTCTCTTATTTGGGAAAGTTGAAACATTTTAACTTTTATCACTGATTTTAAAAGTTATTGGTAATAGCAGTGCTTAAAAATGCAAATAAGTCTATTTTCACTGTCTTACTAGTTTTCATAAAATCTAGAAAATGTGGCAACAGTTAGGAATAAGAAGTTGTTCCATAGGACAGTAGAAGATATATTTAATAGTGTAATTTCATGTTCCTGCAGATTTATTCATTCATTCACACAGTTAGTATTTATCAATTGCCCACTTTGTCCTAGATACTGAGGGTATAGCAAGATGGGCACAATCCCTGCCTTTGCAGGACAGCATATATTAAGAAGATGCTTATTTAAATTTAAATTATTGATTATGAAAGGACTCTGATGGAGAATGGGAGTGCACTAAAAGAGAACCTACCTGGTCTTGGTGGCCAGGGAAAATTTCAAGCCTCTGAGGCTCAGGGTTTTCATCCTGCCCTGCCACTGATTAATTATATCAGCATTGACCCTTTCTGATTTGTTATGTCTTCTACTAAATGAGAATTCATCCAGTGTCTATTTTCATTCAAGAATTGCCCTGGATTGACTTTACATAGAGTGAGGAGTGTTTAACTTGCAAATTAATGCTCCCCACTCCCTGCAGCCATATTCAACCCACAGGCTTTGCAAGTCCCTGAACCAGTAGAAAGGTGGAGGAGGAATCAGATTGGAAGCTTCCTCCATAACCAGCTTATTTCTCAGGACTCATCCAGCTCTAATTATTTCTCCTCCTCTAAGTAGTGACTTCCATTTAATCCTGCCTTAGACTACACTTCCATCTGTTATTGTAAAACACGGTTAATTTTCTTCCTTCTCCACATCCTTCTCCATACTCCCAAAATGAATGGTCTCTGGATGGCAATCTTAACTTGGCTGTTGTCTTGAAACTCAATCCCAGTCACTTCTGAGGGCTTCCAGCAAGCACTGCTTCTATTGAAAATAGAATCATAACAGATGTCGCCCCAAGAATTGCTCCTTATCCATTCTCATTGCCACAGCATCTCTATTTGGGGATTATAACCTCACTCTTGCACCTTTTCTGGTCACAAGCACTGCAGCTGGAATCCACAGTTTAGCTTTTTCTAGACCTCCAAGTTTCTGATGACCTGTAAGTCTGCCCCTCCCTCTTCAACCCATGTCTTAAAAGGGACATGTCTTGCATCTTTTCCAAAGTTATCCCCCATCTTAGGATTCATCATTTCACTCCCTTTTATCCCCTAAGACCCATGGTTTATCCATTTAGCAAACTTTTATTAAGAATGTGCTATTGACCGAGCGCAGTGACTCACACCTGTAATCTCAGCACTTTGGGAGGCAGAGGTGAGAGGACTGCCTGAGCCCGGGGGGTTCGAGACCAGCCTGGGCAACTTGGTGAAACATCATCTCTATAATAAATTTTTTAAAAATTAACTGGGCATGGTGGCATACACCTGTAGTCCCAGCCACCTGGAAGGCTCAGACAAAAGGATTGCCTGAGCACAGCAGGTCGAGGCTGCAGTGTTTGTACCACTCCGGCCTGGGTGACAGAGTGAGACTCAGACTCAAAGAACACAAAAAGGGTGTGCTGTGGAGGACACAAATGGAGACAATATCAGTTAATTCTCTCCTAGAAGTTTGAACTCTAAAAGGTTGTATTAAATTTGGCACTTTGGCATGTTACCCGATAAAGGGATTTCCACTTAAGATTATATCACCATAGCATCCTCTATTTCCCCCTTCTTCTATTTATCATCACATTCCCCACCATCTATCACAATACCTAGCACATATAAGTGTTATATAAATATTTTCTGCTCTTTCGGGTCCTCACTCCCAAGATGACAAAGAAAAGAAGGAACAATGGTAGTGCTAAAAAGGGCCGTGGCCATGTGTAGCTCATTCGCAGTACCAACTGTACCCGATGAGTGCCCAAGGATAAGGCTATTAAGAAGTTCGTCATTCAAAACACAGTGGAGGCCACAGCTGTCAGGAACATTTCGGAAGTGAGTGTCTTTGACACCTATGTGCTTCCCAGGCTGTATGTGAAGCTGTATTACTGTGTGAGTTGTGCCATTCACAGCAAAGTAGTGAGGAATCGAGCTTGTGAAGCCCGCAAAAACCGAACACCCCCCCACCCTGATTTAGACCTGCAGGTGCTGACCCACGACCTCCACCAAAGCTCATGTAAGAAACTGAGTCCTTAAGGACTGAAGAATAACTATCTTCTGGAAAAAAATAAAATGGAGATTATAATTAATATAGCATGTTGAGTATATCTGTAGCAGATGGAGTGGGGGGTTTTGTATATGTTATACCAAGTGTTCAAGTGTGAGATGCCATATAGTGATTTCATGGGGAAGAAAGCTTATTCACGTAAATTAAGTCATAACATTTTTACCTTTATATATTTAGCCTCTACAATTTGCATAGCTGTGTGAAAAGAAGCATTCAGACATCTATGAATAATGAGTTAATTCAAACTAACCAAGTTAAAGTTGGCATCCTAAAAATGCATGAAGATTCCCTAAGAAAAGAGCAAGGGAGAAACAGTTGAGTGAGGAGTACATTGGGAAATGATTTAGACTACAGTGTTCATACCCCTGGTGGGGAACTTTAATGGGAAATGCATGGCTTGGATAGCTTCAAAGTATTCCAGGATTTGTATTCACATCCTCAACTTCCTTCTTGGACCTGGTCTGCTGGTAGGCCAGTTACCCAATGTGTACACTTCTGAGATGCATTTCTCTATGAAGTAGAAATGCCTTAGACATTTCTAGAGTCTTGTGGGGATCCCATAAGAGGAAGGAAAAAAGTTCCACAAAGCATGGAGAAAGACTGTACCTTATTTTGTGTGTGACAATGATTAGAATTAAGAAATAAGAAAGTTAAGCCTAACTCAGTGGCTCATGTCTGTAATCTCAGCACTTTGGGAGGCAGAGGCGAAATAATTGCCTGATCTTAGGGGTTTGAGACTAGCCTGAGCAACATGGCAAAACCTCATCTCTCCAATAAAAAAATAAAATAAAACAATTTAAAAAGCCAGGTGTGGTGGCACATGCCTATGGTTCCAGAGTGAGACACCGACTCAAAAAAGGAAAAGAAAAGAAAAAGAAATAGAAAGTTAAATGGGGATCTATGTTTATGTTTATCTGAAAAATCTGCTTGGGAATGGATCATTAAGGACTAACTTTGCCAGTTAGGTTATATGTGTTTCCTTAAGATAAACCTGTAGCTTGGGGATTTTGATAATATATTTTGTGTTGAAAAATAAATAAATAAATATTTTCTACTGGTGAAATGAAGGATTCCTCAACTCAAAAAAACAAAATGCTGCTCTGCAATTTCTTCAGACTGCTTCTATTCTTTCTCCTTCCTCTCATTGCCAACATTCTTGAAAGAGGAGGTTATACTCACTGCCATCATTTTATTACCACCCACTCACTCTCATCCCTTTTGAAATCAGCCTGCCACCCCCACTATTCAACTGAAATCACTCTTAAACACGGCCAGTGACCTTCCCCATTGCCAAGTCCAAATGGTCTTTTCTCCATCCTCAACTTTCCTGGACCAGTCTCCACCACTGCACTCTGCTGGCCATCCTCACCTTCCCACCCAAAGCAGGGCGAGCTCTCCAAGATTCCAGCCTCAAAACGTTTTGAAACCTGCCAGGCGTGGGTTTGGCTACAGTTCAAATCTCAGTCTTTTGATCTGTACAATGGGTTAATATAGCCTGTCATCTGAGCCTCGCATGCCTGCTTGGCCTACTAATCGTTCTCGTCACCTGCCTCTCATCTCAACTTGTGTATCTGCCAAATCAGTCTTCCTAAACTGGATGCTTGATCTTGTCACTTCCCTGACTGGAAAGCTCCAGCAATATCCAGGGACTGGAAAACTCCAAATCCATTGCCCTGTATGGAAGATCTTTATAGTCAACTCAAATGATGCCCAGCTGTGCTCTAACCGCAGAGTTCATGCAGGACTGAGAGTCTGGGACAGTTCCCTCTGTCTGCTTGGCCTCTGACTGGCTGTCATTTAATCCCTATTTATCTCTAGTGTCTTCACTAGCAGATTAAAATAGTAGGTTAATCCAAAGCTAATGCTCCTCTTCACTCTAAAAATGCTACGATTTTACCTTTCTGGCCTTATTTTTTTCACACTTTCTCTTCAAGTTTTCCACATTCACCAGACAAGTTGGACGAGGCCCCATTTCCCTACCTGCTCCAGCTCTACTCCCTCTGTCCCTGTTCTCACCAGTCTTTCTAGCTGGCTTACTCCTTTCCCTTCCCTGTGTGTAGGAAGCCTTTCTCCTGCTCATCTCAAGTGCCAGTTCCTCACCCATGGCTGGGAGTAACTGTCCCACCCCGTGGATGCCAATCATCTTCTTTCATGGTGCGTTCCCATCGGACGAGTCTTTTTTGGGCCACTGCAATTTTCTCCTCACTCTTCCCTTTGTCCCACTGGTTTAACCTTTGCACTTTCATCAATTTTGTCTTCCTCTTGCCAGCTTTGACTGTGCCACACCTTACTTAAAGTTCCATTATGTCTTAGCATCATCCGGTGCCTCAAATCCAACATTGTTATCCAAGACTTCAAAACACTTCACCAAAATGTCCCAGATAATGTTAGTTCTCTCATCTGTCAACCACTCTTCAGGGCAAACTTAAGTCAATGTATCTGAGGCTCGATATGGCCGGGCTGGAAATGACTTGAATTTTTAATATTAATTGTGCCACTGAGTTAATGCCTTTATAACTGAATATAAAATCAGCAAAGAAGTAAAATTGTACTTAACAAGACTTCAACTGTGATTGTATTTTATAGTATTGTGGATGTAGCACTTTTAACCACTTAACAATAGATTAAGTAAAATTCCATAAAATTGAGTGCATTTATACCCCAGTTAAATAGTTTATAACTGGGGCAAAAATGAGAATCATTCATGGGGATTTTTTTTTAAGTTCACATTCCTGGGTTCCAGCCCCAGAGATTCTGTTTTGGTAGATCTGGAAATAACCTGGACATCTGTTCTCGACTTTGGCACAGGTGATTAAGATGACAGCATTGCACAACTCTAGAAGTTGTGCAGTGCACAGCTGCACAGCTCTAGGAAGCAACACAAAGTAGATTTGGGTTGTATATTCTCTCAGTCTCAGTCAAGAGATTTACCCAGGCTTTAACATCAGAAACATTTGGGTTAGGATCTTAGCTTTGTTGCTTACTAGATGTGTGACTTCAAACAAATTGCTTTCTGTCTAAACCTCAATGTCCACATCTGTAAAACAGGACAATAGTGCTCACTGTAGAGGATAGAATGAGATTGGTTCTTCAAAGAACTCAACATAGTTGGCACATAGCAAGCAGTCAATAAATGGTAACTGTTATGATGACAATGATGATTAGTTAAGTCCCTCCCTTTCCCTAATTGGCTAAGTAACTTCAATGCCAATTTTCAGTAATACTGAAGAAAAATAATAGCACAATGCAATTGATCACTTTACTTATATATGTGTGAAGATTAGTATTAAGTGCCTTTCTTGCATTTATTAGTATTACTTTGCAGGTTATTGGAATACATTTTAGCATATATGAGTTGTAAGCTCTAGTACATCAAGTGATGATAGAAAAGGTCTTGACCCTGTCTGACGTTTAAACCAAAATTGTTTGGAGACCTTTGTCAGTACTGACAAAAACAAAGCACTATCTCAGAGATCAGTTGATGGCTCTTTGATGTCCTGTCACAACACAAATTTTTGGTCAAAGCAATATAGAAGCCTTTGCCGTAATATGTGAACTTAAAAGTTAGTTTTTAAAAAAAAAGATTATTTAAATCATGTTTGTTGTATCAAAATACTTTTTCTTTTCCTTTGAAATTCTTACAATCGTAATTAAATAATTATTTGCATTATGATCAGCCTAATGTCTGTTTTCATGACAAATATCTCAAAGGAAGACTCTAGAAAGACAAGTACTATGTCTGTCTTGATCACTGTTGACTCCCCCTGAGCCTAGCACTGTTCCTACTCATAGTAAGTGGCAAGTAAATATGTTTCCATTTTTAACATTTTAACTCTCTGTTATTTGTTGTTACTGTTTACAAACCTTTGTGTCGAGGGCTGACTTTCAATAGATCACAGCAATGAGTCTGCTTTGCTAAGCAAGAAACCCTGATCCAGAAGTAGGTCTTCGAGGAAGGTTTAGCACCAGGGTTCCTAGGAACATGCTTTGTGTGATGGTTAAGGGGCAGCCGCCTTTCTAGTCATGCTATAAATATTTGTTGAGTAAAAGGAAGAGAAGATGAGAGAGAGGGAAAGATGAATCTACATATTTGCACACATTTATCACAGAACTAGGAGCAGTGCATGGAATAAACTTTTAATTACAAGTGAAGTATACAAAAAACTAAGACAACCTTAACCTGCCAAAGATTATAATCTAGCTAGGGTTATCTGACATATTCAGAAATATGTGACATGCACTACACTAAATAAGTGTTTTAGAAAATTGATGACGTTCCAGAAGTATTAACATAAATAGAGGATACATAAAGCCTCAGCTTAGCCGGGCTCGGTGGCTCAGCCTGTAATCCCGCACCTTGGGAGGCTGAGATGAGTGGATTGCCTGAGCCCGCGGGTTCGAGACCCGCCTGGGCAACTTGGTGAGACCTCATCTCTACAATAAATCAAAAATTAGCCGGGCGTGGTAGCGCACG
>CAUYQG010055492.1:0-13260 GCA_963574415.1 Tarsius wallacei | reverse complement strand
TATTGATAATTGCCATTCTGACTGGAGTTAGGTGGTATCTCAGAGTGGTTTTGATTTGCATCTCCCTGATGATTAGTGAGGTTGAACATTTCTTCATGTGTCTGTTGGCTGCTCGGATGTCTTCCTTTGAGAAGTGTCTGTTAAGGTGGGAATCATATCACAGTCATAATATTTCATTTTTTAAACATCAAAACTATTAATTAAAACATAATCATCACACCATTTACAAGCTATCAGAGCTGCACACTGCACAACTCTAGAGGTATCAGTTTCATGTGCTGTTTGTTTATTGTACAGTTTAACCTCATAGCTGTATCCTCTCAAGTCCTTCCTAAGGTATCATGTGATACATGGGTACCAAGTTACTGATCACTGATTTACCAATATTGAGCTACAGATAGCACTGAGTTCATTCGGTTAGATTTCTATGGTTTATTGATGAGATTATTATTTAAGAAATCAAATTTTTGACTATGGTTCACTACATCCATCAGCGAACATATTAAAATGTCTCTCTTGGGCAACCCCCTCAGGTGCCCTGCCACTGGGGGAGCTTTTCTGTACTCTCAATAAATGCCACTTTCTCACAGTAAAAAAATTAATTAATTAAATTAACCAAAATGTCTCTCTTAAATTTTATTTTATTTTATTTTATTTTTTTTATTATGGTATTATGGGGTACAGTTAGGGGTTTCTCTTAAATTTTAAATGGCTCTTTGTTTAAACTATTGGTATGGACTGACATTTCACCAGTTTTAGTGTTATCCAATAAAATATTAATGACATGTCATATAATTCATCTAGAAATAATTTCATTAATTTCTGGCTCTGAGAGGGGAAAGCATACATTTTCCTCAATCAATATGCAGAACCATGGGAATTAGACCTCTTAGGCTTTCTGTGGCTCATCAATTCTACACAGTTGTAGCATAGGTTATTTTAATTCTCA
Source organism: Tarsius wallacei (assembly GCA_963574415.1). Taxonomy (NCBI): domain Eukaryota; kingdom Metazoa; phylum Chordata; class Mammalia; order Primates; family Tarsiidae; genus Tarsius; species Tarsius wallacei. The sequence continues at coordinate 12,311 of CAUYQG010055492.1, read as the reverse complement.
AATGAAATACGTGAGATTAGAAGGGCTATGAGCCAGCCCTGAAATTAAGACCTTTCTCATGTGAATATTTTCCACAGTAGAAACTATAAGATTCTCACTCAATTTTTTCCATTAATTTTGTCAACAAAATAATTAAATAGGTGAATGAATCCTAATTAAAATAAGTTTGTCATAAGTCAACTATTATTTACATAAAGAGCCATGTATATCTAGCCATAAAATGTTTATAACAAGGACTTACTAAGTAAATGCAAAGTGTGTTTTAAATGTAGACTCTCAGTCGGGCTCGGTGGTTCAGCCTGTAATCCCGCACTTTGGGAGGCTGAGATGAGTGGATTGCCTGAGCCCGCGGGTTCGAGACCCGCCTGGGCAACTTGGTGAGACCTCATCTCTACAATAAATCAAAAAAGTAGCCGGGCGGGGTAGCGTGCGCCTGTAGTTCCAGCTACTTGGAAGGCTGAGGCAGAAGGATCGGCGGAGCTTAGCAGGTCGAGGCTGCGGTGGCTGGGAGCGGCCACTGCACTCCAGTCTGGGCGACAGAGTGAGACTCCAACTCAAAAAATAAAATAAAAAATATAAATAAATGTAGACTCTCTACAAAGAGACATATTATATGCTGGTACAAGACACACTTCTAATGCCTGCATTTCCAGGTATGTGTTTATAGGAACTGCATTCTTAAGATTTCATGTTATAATGCTATAGACAGTAAGATATTATCATATTTTTCCATGATGGTTGAAAATCTATTTCATCAACTAAGAACTGTGTATTCAAATAAAGTTGCCAAAGGCACCCATCAACGGGTAGTGTGCAATATATATTATTCATTAACTAGCCGATTATGAATATCAAAACTATACCCTACCAGACACTTACTATTAAACAATGAATAATGACTGAGATGAATCTGTTGAAGATTTAACTTGAAAAGGGGACAGATATAAAATATAGCCCGACAGCAGGAATGTTTGAAATAGAAACAGCTGCTTAACATCAACCGGTTTTTACAAATCTCTCGTCCTAGTCATTAAAACACTTTTTTTGAAAGTCATGTACAATGTTTGAAAAAGCTATTTTGTCAACACATAACTGCATGACCTCAAAGGTTACATGGTGTGACTTTACAATGCAATTATTAAGGTTTTATTTGAAAGAGTCCAAAAGGATATAAAAAAAATAGGAAAATGCCTTTTAATAAGAGACAAAACGATGTATTCTAAAAATATGATAACTTTTCACAATAGTGCCTAACAATTGCTCATTTTGTTATTGCTTTATAAACAGTAATGGAAAAATTTGCAGAAATATGAAAAATAGACTGTAGTCATAGAAATGATTAAATAAAGTTGGCATGAAATGCAAAATCAGCATTCTTGTTACCTTTCTAAATTGCCAGTTTATTTGAAATAAGTATGGTAATAATTACTAAATTAGAATTTAGCAAGTAATGATTGACAAACACTTCACTGTTTGCCAATAGTATAATGGCAATAATTTATTATTCCATAAGTAGTATTATTCCATAAGTAGAAAAGATTGTTGCCTATATATTGAAGTACATATAGCATAAATCAAGTTATAAGAAAGATTTTTTAAGATTGAAAAATAAAATTTACATATAAGACCTATTTACTATGGATAAGTGGGATGAAATATATTTGATTTTCCATATTTATCACCTAGTCTGACTGTTAGCCTCAGGGTGGCAAATGGGTCTCATCTTCATGAAAATTCTAATTGATCACAAGTGGCTGCCTGGGGCACTATGTTCAGAAAGATTCTGAGTACTCACTGAGAAAATGTATAGTGACAGATTACTGATGTTTGGGGTAGAGATGCTGAGTGATGGCCAATCCACATACCTAACATATAGCAAATGTAGCTTAGTAATTAACTGAAAAGACAAATTCTACTATTTACATATCCCTGAATATATATTTAACACTTTATCTCACAAAACTTAAAGAAATTTAATTAAATGTGCAGCAAAAGTTTCATTTCTGCTTTTCTTTTTTCTCTCTTTCAATCATAGCTAATACTTTTTTTAGTATATGGAGACTAGCATAGTGTTTTCATGTTTGGGACACTTTTTGATTGGAAAAATAAAATGAAGAGATTATAGTTAGCAGAAAACATAAGTCCTACTCTTGACAGAGTATGTAAAAAAACACTTAACATACAACCACGAGTCAAATTTCCTATAAACTGCTTGGATAGTGGATACTAGAGTGTTTTTAAGTTGGAGTTTACAAGAACTCAAACACATAAACAATGACAGGGAAGATTGGCTGCAATCCAAAGAACTAAAAATTGTTGGAAAAAATATATAATTAGAGTTTGAAAATGTAAGTTATAGAAAACACATTCCTGGGGCTACTAGGAGTATAAACACTCTAACTCCTGATGTCTCCACTTTAGAAGAGTCTTCTGGAATTTTAAAATAAGTATAAGTATGTTTGAAGCTTTACACTAACACCAAGAACTCCACAAGAAAGATCACTGAAGATTTAATGACAACTGGAAAATTGAATGATTTTTGCCACCATACATATGTATCTGCTTTAACAGGAAAATGCAAGGATTAGAATGGGAGCTAAGGCTTTATATGTAGGTTAACTTATATATAACTAATAGATACCTCCCAAATGAGCAACATGAAAAGGAATGGCCTCACTCCAAACAAACTTTTCAAAAGCTTTATTTTCCTTAAGCTTCTACTTTAAAAAAGTCTATCCTTATCTCATCAGATACTTGGCTTTCAAAGGAAGAATGAATCATGTCAGAAATATTGTCAATTTTGCTTTTATGAAGCTGGTGAAGGGCTTTCTACTTTCTCCATATTTTATGAGATCTCAAAATAGGTTTAGGATTTTCCCCCCTAGAGTGAACATTATCATACTAACTATAATTATCTCAAAAGAACGTTCCATTTCCAGAGGGCTTTCATCTCTATTAAGCAGTTTTGCCAGTCTCGACAACCTCATTCAGTGTGGAGTGGAAGTGTTCGCACCCCGGCTTTACAGATGACAGCCTGAAGATATGGCCAATTAAAGGGTTTTCCAAGGACACATTGTTGCTATGAGGCAAAGTTGAGAACTAAAACCCAAAATGTCTGACTCACTGCTGTGTTGCTTTTTGGACCACTTTATGTGGAATGTGGTGTCAGGTCCAGAAGAAGTACCACTTCTGATTCTCCTTTTAGAATAAATGTCTTTCCTCAACTAACAAAGTAGTCAAGTTAGAGGGGCATGAGCTCTTAATAAAGGCCCCAGAAATCTCTCTGAAGAAGAACTTTTAGTGTTGTGTTGCATAATCTTTTCATTATTTCTGTTTTTTTCTTTCCTATCATCTTCCCAAATGACTTCAGTCATTCCACAGTTTTGCTCACAATCTATATTTTGATGACCCCTGTAATTATATCTCTAGCCTAGATTTCCCTTCTTCTAAAGCCTTAGACCTAAATACATGTCCACCTACCAGACGCTTCTACTGGAACACTTCTAGAAGAGCCAGACTCAGTTTGCTCCATTAGGAATTTACCACCTTGTCCCCACACCTGTGATCTCTCTGTGTTTTCAGTGTAGGAACTAGTCCTAACCTTGACTGAACAAACCAAGACTTGAATTGCAACCTTAGTTTTCCCCTGTAAATCCCTCATATCCAACCATTCTCCAACTATTGCTGATTCGATTTTTCAAACACTTTTAAAATCCCAGGGGCTTTTTCCATGATTGGCTTTTTTCCCCATGATTTTTCACCCAGATTAAGACCTATAATTTCTAACGTGTCCCTTTCCTGCAAATGGTCTCTCTCTAATCCAGTTTCCATACTACAGTCAGCCATCAATAGCTACCAAAACATATGATAATGTGTTAACTCATTAATGTGTCCTGTGATGCCTGCTCCAAATGGCTTATGGTTACTGACCCAACTTTAAGTGTTATCACTCTCTGCATCATCATCTATGGTCGAGCTATACTGAAGTCAGCTCAAGTCTTAGGCTATACTGAGTTCTATGTTGGGATTCTTCATTTATGCCATTGCCAGATGATATCTCTCTTCTGCTATAAAGTCCTGTTCTCCTCAATATGGTGCCCATTGGGATAGCATACCTCCTTGCCCTGTGGATTTGTCCAGGTGATTTGCTTTGCCTGGGGAAGTACAAGCAGAAGTGGCATGTTCTACTTTTGAATGATAGCTTTAAGAGCCATCGTGTGCTTCCATGTGATCTCTCTTCACTCTGCTACAAAACTGACAATATCCCAAATGGAAGATGATCCGCCAACCTATGTTCTGTAGCAAAGACATGGAGCAAAGCTGTAGCCAAGACATGATGGCTCCAGGTACGGGGCAATAAGGGTGTCACCCAATTCTACACAGGCCTGTGGAGGTTTGATGAATAACAATCCTTTAAAATCTGGCTAATTTACATGCTTTCTCCTTTACTACATGTATTTTTATCAATGATGCCAGGCAGGATAATTTTAGTCTCAAATTGTGATAATTTTAGCTTTACATTAAGTCACATAGACACCTAGAATGAATACAAAATAAATCTTTGTAGTTCTAAACCACAATACTTCGAGATAATTTTTGTTATCTCGACATGGCTTAGCCTGCTTTTTCTGGTACATCTGTTTGGAAGACTCTTCTTCCTCCTCTTCTCCCAGCTAATTCCTATTCTTTGTTTCAGCTGAGATTTTATTCTCTTAATAATGCATCTCTAATTCCTTGACTTGGTGACACTTTTGTTTCATGACACTCTATACTTTCCCTAATAATACCCAATTCACTGCACTGAAATTTATTAGTTATTGTTTGTGTTTCCTACTAGATGTTCAACTCTATGAGGGTGTGGCCCATTTCTTCCTACCTCTTAATGCCTAGTCTGTAAATGTCATGTGACAACTGTGTTGTATGAATGCATGACAAATAAATAAATGTAGGAAAAGCAGTCAAGAGTAAATCAGTTGTCATATCCCCAAATACTGTGGAAGATTTTCAGCTTCAAAGTTGCATGAGACACAGGTTCCTTGGTAATATTCTTTGCTATGGTGACAGATGGAACACCAAAAGGAAAACTTGTCTTTGATATTTAACACATACCAGTACCACTTTCTGTTATCACACGTTTGCAAACTACAGAGTTCTGTGAAAAGTTTTAATGACAAATTGTAGTAGTCTTGATTGCATTTTTATTCTACAAATTCCTCGAATGTGTTCAGTTTCACTGTGGCAATCACGCCCAGTAACAACTTCTCTAACCACACAGGACAATTTATCTTAGAACCACAAGGATGTGAGAGTAATGGGGTCACCCAATTTCAGGCAAACCTATAGAAGTTTTTACAAGGAAGTATGGTGAGTAACAATCTTCCTAAATCAAGCTTATTTACCTGTGCTCTTCTTTATTGTACATGTTTTTTTAATATTAGAAATGTCAAACAGTAAAATTTTAGTTTAGAATTGTAACAATTTTACTTTTACATTAAGTAACAGAATAGTTTTAGGTTTGTGTTTGTGTTATATGTTACTGACTCTCTAGAATAGTGTCAAGTATGAAATAAGTTTTAATAAATATTTATTTTCAATCTCTGTCCTGCTCTTGTTACTTGTATTTTTCCTTTCGTTATCAAATGTATTGAAAACCTTAAAAGAGTAATTTTCATATATTCACTTCCATTCATTTTTTTTTAAAGCAGGATTTATTGAGAGGACAGGAAAGCTCCCACAGTGGGAGGGAATCCAAAGGGGTTGCCTCACTTCCATTTTCTAACATCTTGGTTTTCACCTTTAATATTCTACCCACACTGACACACACACACACACACACACACACACACACACACACTCACGGGGAGACAGAGAGAGAGAGAGAGAGAGAGAGAGAGGGAGAGGGAGAGAGAGAGAGAGAGAGAGAGACCAGGTCAAAGATTTTAGCTTGGGACCATAAAGATCCTTTGATAAAATTCTATTAAATTTAATAGAATCTCTCTTTCTATACTGTTTGATGTCTTTTTTATTTTCTGTGTATTATGTTATATTGACCTCTTAAAACCCTTTCTGACTGGGGAAGAAACTGCCTCTCCAAGAAATTAGTTGTTTCTTTTTCTTTTCTTTTTTTTTTTTTTTTTTCTTTTTTGAGTTGGAGTCTCAATCTGTTGCCCAGATTAGAGTGCAGTGGCCGCTCCCGGCCACTGCAACCTCGACCTGCTGAGCTCCAGCCATTCTTCCGCTCAACCTTCCAAGTAGCTGGAACTACAGGCATGCGCTACCACGCCCGGCTGATTTTTTTTTTTAAATTTATTGTAGAGATGAGGTCTTGTCAAGTTGCCCAGGTGGATCTCGAACCGACGGGCTCAGGCAATCCACTCACGTCAGCCTCCCAAAGCACGGGATTACAGGCTGAGCCACTGAGCCCAGCTAAATTAGTTATTTCTTAGAAATCTAAGCCAGAAGTGTTTCTTTAACATACAAACTAACCAACCCAGAGCCACATCTCCCTATCAGGCCTGTACATCACATGAGACAACATTCCTCTGCCTTAAATATCCTAGGGTCAGGTACCAAGAAAATGGGGACCACCCCATAGCATAGAGACCACTAAAATTATTCAAACAAGCAAATCCTAAACTGTTTCCTCTTCCTTGCCTTTTTTTTTTTTTTTTTTTGTTGGAGAAATCGCAATAAAGGCTCTGATCTAATGCTTTTCCCTGACTCTGTCTTCTGCCACCTGACCTCAACCTGCCACTTTTCCTGTGACCGGCAGGGCATGCAATGGCCCCTCTCTAGAACACGTGGGTATGATAAACTTTGTTTTCTTGTGTCTCTCCTGTGTCTCCTCTTGTGGATGTACTTGATTGACCATCATATAAAAGAACTCATAACAGCCTCATACATTTCCTTACTTTTTGCCAAGCCTGGTTAGATTGTTAATTTGTTTGGGTGGTCTAAAATAGACTTTTGATTCAGATTCTTTCTACAGTGATGCCTTGGATTATTTACAATTACACTTACAGTGTGCCACACATTGTATATAGCTCATGAGCTGGAAATGCCCTATCCCATGATTGACCAAGGCTTACAGATACTGTACCCCAACTTTGGCTCAGAATTTCTGATTCTGATTTCTTAGGAAGGGGAAATTGGAGAATCATATGTTTTAGTGTAACCCTCCAGCACCCTGGAGCACCAATTGGGCTTCGTTGAGAACTCTACTTGACTCTGGGGGAATCTGATAATTTAGTTTGAATGTCACAAGCTGGAAAATAGGCTTTTGATCAAAAGTCTTAAAGTGAGAGGACTGAAAGATCTTGAATCACATAGATTAATATGTCATCTCTTAGATGAAGACACTAGAAACCAGAGGCTGTTAAATGTTTTACTTGACTTACAGCTAATTAGTAGAAAGTTTGTAGAAAGTATGGAAGTAGAAACTAGACTTCCCAAATTTTTATTGAGTGCTTTTTAAAAAACTATCCTGTCTTTTCTTTTATTATTTTTTTCTCTTCACTCCTATTCTTCCTTCCTTCCTGCCTTCCTTCCCTCTTTCTTTCTTTTGTTCATTATGACAGATCCTATTTATCAAATAGTTCTGAACCTCATTGGTCTTATTGCAGTTGACATTTTGAATGAAACCCATCAATGGGCCTGATGCAGAGCACTAGTCATTCTGCACATGGAGTCGTTAATGGACAATAAATTAAATAAACTGATTTCCCAGATGAATGAGTTGGAAGAGAATATAAGAACTAGAGAAGTGGCTAACTGAAAATTAAAAATTATTCAGTTTGGAAAAAGGCCAACAGACAGTATGTATATACTTGGGTTAACATATTGCTAAAACATTTTTAGAAGGAAGGAGAGAAAAGATGGTAAGTTTAGGTTTAAATATATTGAGTTCAAGATGACAATAATTCAACCATGTGGAAATGTATATCAGGCAGTGAAGATTAAAAAAAAAGAGAGAGAACTCTCGACTGATGAAAGAAATAGGCAGGGAAAGATGTAGGCATTGCGCCTGTGAAGAGAAAATATGGAACTAGGCAAGAGAGAGGAATGTAGGCTCACAATTAGCTCCTCTAGCAAAGGAAGCAGAGAAGGAGTAGCCACATGTGTTCTTCTCTGGATAACAGTTTGGATGTGGGTTTCTGGAATCCAAGAGTGGAGACATTCTACAGGAACAGTCAGGATTAGATATGGAAGTATGCAAAAAGTAATATGACTTGTCCAATTAGATGTCCTCTCTTGGACTTTGACTCTTACCTTAAAAAGTAGAGTTGACTGCTATATAAAGAAGCTTGGAGGTTGAAATGAGCATAGTGTCTAGGTTGTGAGAACATATGACTGCTTCAGTCACAAGAACCTGGCTGTATGTGGATACTGCTGCCAACATCCCTTTGTTCTTGCTAGTGTTCCTGGCCAGTCCTCACTCCCATTGACTATGAGTTCCTCCATTCTGTTCAAAGGTATCTTTCTTATTTAAGATGGCCAGTACTACTTTCTCTTGCTTGCAATCAAACACATTATCTGACACAGAGTGACTTCATCTTATTTCTGGAAGGCCTAAAAAGGCATTGGTTTCTCCAAGAAGGGTCAGTACTAGTAATGGTAGGGATGGGAAGTGGAGATGTCTTTGGTGATTGTCAAAGTCCAACAGCTTGTGGAAAATAAGATGCTACATTGTAGCAGATCAGGGAATGAGTAACTGGTGGATTAAAGAAGGCTGTAAGTGTAGACAAGTTTGAGTAATTCTAATGTATTAAGGATCTTCAAATTTGCTTATGAACAAGATGTGCAAGTATGAGAAGTAGAGTACAAACGCTATAGAGAAAAATGTGAGAAAAGCAAACATGGCAGTGAATCAAGCAAACATGTAGCAAAGTGTGTGGGTGAGATGGAGTGTCTGAGAGTGGAGAAGGAAACCAACCATAATAGTCACTGAAATGAATAGAATTGATTTTCACATCTCACATCAGCAGTCCTCAACCTTTTTGCCATCAGGAACTGTTTTCATGGAAGACAATTTTTCTATGGATGGGGGTGGAGGAATGGGGGATAGAATCTGGCATTAGATCTTCATAAGGAACACACAACCTAGAATCCCTGCATTCACAGTTTACAATAGGGATTGAGCTCCTATGAGAATCTAATGCAGCCACTGATCTGACAGGAGGCGGAGTTCAGTTGGTAATTGGAGTGATGGGAAGCAGCTGTAAATACAGGAAGCTTTGCTGACATGCCTTCAGCTCACCTCCTGCTTTGCAACCTGGTTCTTAACAGGCCTGAAACCTGTTGGGGATCCCCACCTTACATGACAATGTTATGGGTTTTTTCTATGATCTTCTTCTTTGAAATAAACTATTTCACCAGGAAACATTAATCAATAAGTTGCACTATTAAGCACTTTGAAGGGATTATGTTGATCATCACTATTGTTGACATTAAAAAAAAAATCAATGAAAGAAGGCCCATGATTATTGCTAAGGGGGCATATTTTTCCAATTCTTTCAGCTGTTTAAATTGTGAAATACTTTTAATATTTGAAAACTTTCTACCTAGGATTAGGGAAACATGCCCTCTAGAATATGAAAATCAATGTTGATGTATTGGTTAGTTTTCTGGATATATTTTAATATATCTCATTTTTTCCATCAAAAATCATGTTTTTTATTAAATAAGGCTTTATTGGCAATGTGATTAATTACCAACTAGCTGTATTTTTTTCCTTTTGCCATTACTACAGAGAAGTGGCCGTATTGTGTGGGGAATGGTTAGCAAATGGCAGTTTCACATTTGTCAATAACTTCATAAAATACTGCTATTAGCATTTTCATTAAAAGGCTTGCTATTTGCTTTTATGTTTCAAAAACATTCTGAATTAATTTGAAGCAAAAAAACTCTAATGTCCAAAGAAGATTTTTTAAATGAGCTTATCAGATTACTAAAATAAGTCAAACAGAGTACAGGAAAAAGGTTGAAAAAACACATGAATCAACCCAAAAATCAAAAGAAACACAACAAACAAATAGGAACAACAGCACCTCTATAAGAACCTCATGACAGGGATAAACTCTTACATTTCAATAATCCACCTGAATGAGAAAGGAAAAAGTCACCACTAAAAAGACATTGAGTGGCAAACAGGAGTAAAAAAAAAACACAATCCAACAATCTGCTCCCTCCAGGAAACCTATCTCACTACAAAGGACACCTACAGACTCAAAATTGGAGGGTGAAAAATGAGCTTTTGGGCAATGGAAAACAGAAGAAGGCAGGAGTAACTCTTCCAATATCAAATAAAACAGCCTTCAAACAAACAAAAATTTTAAAAGGATACAGAAGGACACCACATATTGACAAAAAGTTCAATCCACCAGAAAGAAATATTCATCTTAAACATATATGCATCCAACATAGGAGCAACAGCTTTTATAAATCAACTGCTAAGTAAACTAAAAGTGGACTTACACACAATCATAACCAGAAACTTAAATAACCCACTAACAAACTTAGATAGAACATTAAGAAAAAAAAAATCAATAAGAAGACATGAAACCTTAACTCACTGCTTGACCAAGTGGACTTAATAGACATCTACAGAACACTTCATCCAAAACACACAGAGTATACATTCTAATCATCAGTACATGAAACATACTCCAAGATCAAGCATATTCTTGGATGTAAACCAACATTAGCAAATTCCAACAGATTGAAATAATAGTATGCATCTTCTCAGATCATAATGGAATAAAAATAAATATCACTACCAAAAATATCCCTCCAAAACACTTAAAGACATGGATGCTGAACAACATACTGCTGAAAGACTTGTGGGTAAACACAGAAATCAAGAAAGAAAAGATTCCTGGAAACAAATGAAAACAAAGACACATGTTATTAGAACTGGGACACCAGGAAAACAGTATTAAGAGAAAAATTTATATCTCTGCACACACACACATCAAGAAAACTGGAAGATCACTAGTAAATAACCTAGCATCACACCTAAAGAATCAAGAAAGGCAAGACCACCAAAATCCTATCTTCAGCAGAAGGATCCAGATCACCAAAGTAAAGTCACAGCTTCAGGGAATAGAAGACATAAATGTCATTAAAAAATTAAAAAGACAAAAAGTTGGTTCTTTTAGAGGATAAATAAGATCAATGGACCCCTAGCCAGATTAACTAAGAAAGAGAGAGAAAGCCCAAATAAATACAATAGGAAATGCAAAAGGTGAAGTCATTGCTGACAAAGAAGAAATTAAACAGATCACCAGAGATTACTATGCACACCTGTATAGATGTAAACTCAAAAACCTAAAGGAAATGGAGGCCTTTCTGACATCACATAGACTCCAAGGCTGAAACAAGAATAAATTGAAACCATAAACAGACCTATAAAAATTCAGGAAATCAACTTGTCATAAGAAATCTAAACACACACATACAAACACACACACACACACAAGCCCTTGGACCAGATGGCTTTCCAGCTGAACCTTACAAAACATATAAGGAGGAGCTGACACAAATCCAGTCAAAAGTATTCTGGGCAACCAAGAAAGTTGGAACTCTCACCAAATTATTTTATGAAGCTAACATCAAACTGATACTTCAACCTATTAAAAACTCAACAAGAAAAGAGAAGTACAAGCCAATCCTGATGAACATAGATGCGAACATTCTCAATAAGATCCTAGCAAATTGGATCCAATAACACATCTCAAGAATCATCCAACATGATCAAATTGGCTTCATTCTGGGGATGCAGAGCTGGTTCAACACTCGCAGGACCATGAACACAATTCAGCGCATTAACATGTAAAAACAAAAACCACATGATTATATCATTAGATGCAGAAAAAGCTTTTGACAAAATCCAACATTGCTTCTTAATAAACACCCTTGAACACCTCGGTATAGAAGGAACATCTCTCAAAACATTAAGAGCCATCTTACTGTTGTGAGAAACACAGCCAACATATTGCTTAATGGACAGAAGTTAGAAGCACTCCCCCTAAGAATGAGAATAAGACAAGGTTGCTCCCTCTCACCCATACTGCTTAACATAATTCTAGAAATCCTTGCCAAAGCAATCAAGCAAGAAAAGGAATTGGGGGGTATCAAACAGGAAAAGAGAAAGTTGTCCTATTCCTCTTTGCAGACAATATGATCCTATAGCGTGAAAACCCAAGGACGTCCACCAAAAACCTTGCACTGATAAATGATTTTGGTAAAGTTTTGGGGTACGAAAGACAGTGGCATTTCTATACACTCATAACAAGCAGGCAGAGAACCAAATA
>CAUYQG010055487.1:0-42477 GCA_963574415.1 Tarsius wallacei | reverse complement strand
ACCATGCCCGGCTAATTTTGTAATTTATTGTAGAGATGAGGTCTCGCTTGCCCAGGCGGGTCTCGAACCCGCGGGCTCAGGCAATCCACTCACCTCAGCCTCCCAAGGCGCGGGATTACAGGCTGAGCCACCGAGCCCGGCTATGCTGGTTTTTTGTTTATTGAGGTACAATTTCTATGCAGTAAGAGTCACCCTTTTAAAGTTCATTGAGTTTTGACTACTGATTCTAGTAGCTATTACCACCACAGAACATTTCCAGCACTGCAGAAAGTTTCCTGTGTCCCTTTACAGTCAATCCTTTTACCTAGCCATCTACCCCTGCCAGCTTGTGATCTGCTTTCTAGCGTGACAGTAATGCCTTTTTTCCCTGACATTTGTCTTTTAGCACAGCGTTTCTGAGATTCATCCATATTGTTGCAAATACCAGTAGCTTATTTCCTTTTGTTACTGGATGGTATTGCCTTGTTTGACGGCACCGCAGTTGTTTATCCATATACCAGTTGATGGATATTTGGGCTGTTTAAGTTTAAGGGTATTATGAATAATGCTGTTAGTAACCTTCACTTACAGGTCTCTGTGTGAACACAAATTTTCATTTCTTTTGGGAAAGTGCCTAAGGATGGGATTACTGGGTTGTGCAGTAAGTTTAACTTTGTAAGAAACTACCAGACCATTTTCCAAATTGGTTGTGCCATTTTGCATTTCTACCAGAAAAGTATGAGACTTTTTTTAGTTGCTGTGAATTTTCATAAGCTCTTGAGCTTGCACATCTTTCAAACTGTACTCATTCCATGAAGTGTGTAATGTGATAACTTACTGATTTTTAAAAACTTTCTATTATGAAATAATTTAAGACTTACAGAAGTGTTGCACAGATGGCATAGGGAGTACCCTTCACCCTGTTTCCCCCGATTTGAGCATATTAGATGAACATGTGAATCTGTGACAATGATCAAACTAGAAATTAACCTTGATACAATGTTATTAATTGCAGCCTTTATTCAGATTTTACCAATTTTTCCCTTAGTGTCCTTATTCTAGTCTGGGCTCTAGTCCAAAATCCTATATTGCATTTAGTTCATGTCTCTTTAGTCTCCTCCAATTTGTGACAGTTTCTCTCTCTTTATATAATAGCTTTTTTCAGATCTAATTCCAGTACTACACAGTTTACTCATGTACAGTATGCAGCTCAGTATATTTACAGAGTTGTGCTACAGTACTCTTTAGTACATTTTTCACATTGAATTATGTTAATACTCTTGCAAAAACTCAATTGACCATAAATTTATTTCTTGACACTCAGTTGTTTCATTGCTTTGTATGTCTATCCTTTTATGCATATCATACTCACTTGATTACTGTTGCTTTATAGTAAGTTTTGAAATTGACAAATGTGAGTCTTATAACTCTGTTCTTTTTCAAGCTTGTTTTAACAATTCTACTTCTTTGCATATTTTACTATTAGTTTGTCAACTTTTACAAAAATGTGAGATTTTCATAGGGATTGCATTGACTCTGTAGATCAATGTTGGGACAACAAACATCTTAACAGTATTGAGTCTTTTGATCCATAAATGTGCATATCTATCCATTTATTGCTTCTAGTTAATTTCTTTCAGTAATATTTTATAGTTTTCAGTGGTGGATCTTTTATGTATTTTGCTAATTTTATCCCTAAATAGTTCATATAGTTTGATACTTTAAATGGTACATTAAAACAATATTTCAGTATCCATTTGTTCATTGCTAGTCTACAGAAATGCAGTTGATTTTTATATATTGTCCTTGTAGTCTGTCCGTGCTAAACTTATTTTATCAGTTTTTTGTAGATTTTTTGCAGTTTTCTTATGCAGACAGTTATGTCCTCTACAGAGTTTTACTTCTTGCTTTCCAATCTGAATGCCTTTTACTTATTTTACTTGCCTTTTGCACTAATTAGGATCTCCAGTACAATATTTAGAGATTATGAAAGAGACATCTTGTCTCTAATTTTGGTGGAAAGCATTCTGTCTTTCACCATTAAGCTAGCTGTAGGCTTTTCATAGATTTTTATTTTGTCACATTGAGGGCATTTTCTTCTATTCCTGGTTTTTGCAGAGTTTGCCTTGTAAATGAATCTTGAATTTTGTCAAGTACTTTTCTGCATCTGTTGAGATGGTAATGTGGTCTTTTTATCCTTCTGGCATATGTTGAATTACATTGATTAGTTTTTAAAAATATTCAACCAACCTTGCATTTCTAGGATAAACCATGTTGTATTGTCTTTTTTGACATTTTGTAGAATTTGATTTGCTAATATTTTGTTAGGGATTTTTGTGTCTAGGCTCATCACTGTCTGGTTTTGGCATCAGGGTAATGCTGGTCCTATAACATGAATTGGGAAGCATTTCTTCTGTTGATAGAATTCACCATTGGAGCCTGGTCTGGGAATTTTCTTTTTGGGAAGATTTTAAAGTATGAATTCAATTTCTTTAGTAGACAAAGAGCTACTCAGTTTATTTATTTTTTCTTGCATGGTCTTTGGTGGCTTGAATTATTCAAAGAACTTATCTATATTATTTAAGTTTTTAAATTTATTGGCATAAAGTTCATAATATGTCTTTATTAGACTTCTAATGTCTGTAGAATGAGTAATGACTCCTCATTCATTGCTGTTATTTGTAATTTGTATATTCTCTCTTTTTTTTCTTAGTCATGCTGGAGGTTTATCAATTTTATTGATATTTTTATAGAGTCAACTTTAGTTTTCATTGATTTTTATTTCTTTGCTTTTCTTTCTGTTTCATTGATTTCTACTCTTTACTATTTTCTTCTAGATTGCTTTGTGCTTACTTTTCTTTTCCTTATTTCTAAATGTAGATGCCTAAATGATCTGAGACCTTATTTTCTATGCATTAAATATGTATACAATTTTCACTCTTAGTATTGCTTAACTGTAGCTCACAAATGGGACTTGTTATGTTTTATTTTCACTCAACTTTCTGATTTTCCTTGTGACTTTTTTTGACCTATCAGTTATTTAAAAGTGAGTTTTTAAAATTTCCAAATATCTGGGGATTTACCAAGAGAGCCTTCTTTTATTTGATTCTAGTTTGTATTCTTTTATGGTTAGAGAATATGCTTTCAATTATTTCAATGTTTTCACATTTGTGAGATTTGTTTAATACACCAGCAGATAGATTTTTTTACTCATCTTAGAGACTGTGATCTCTATAAGTGTATATACATTAAATAAGGCTAATTTTTGAACTATGTGTTACTATTAGTGCCAGAGTTGGAAGTTTTGCTTAGCTCTCTGATTTAACTCATTATTAAAGTGTTTGTATGGCAGTGATGAATTGCTGAATAATCCTGGACTTATAAGATTTTAAATAGGATCCTGTTTAACATCAGCCATTAAAGCAATTTTTTGGTGTGTATTTTCCACCAAAGTACAAAGAACAGCAGCTACTTGTGAAGTTAATTTTAACTTCTTTAAAAATAAAGATTATAAATAAAATAAGGAATGAAGAAAATTAAATACTATTCTTATATTGTTTACCTGGTCTGTTAAATTGTTCAGGGAGAATTATTTTCCCACTCATGGATCTGTGGTTTTTAAAAAATTATTCTGTTAGTTGTAGGATTATTCTTGTAAATGCTAGCAATTTTATATTCAATGATATAATAATTTACATTTTAAATAACTCTTTGAAAAATTACAATCTTGACCAAAGTACCTTTTAAAATTTCATTTTTAGCTGATTACAAACCTTTTATTTTATCACTTCACAGAAAGATGGAAAAGGTGTAACCAATTGATTGATGAATCACTTTTTTCTAATAAAATATGGATTTGTTTATATTGCTAAATCTAAGAGTCTTAAGTCTTAAATAATAATGATGTACTCTAATGAAATTAATTTTCCTTTTTCATAAATATGTTAAATATTGCTCTGAGACATGCAGGATATTTATTAGTGTAATAATAAATATTACTATATTTATTTATTAATGTATTATTAATGAATGGTTTGTGTAGGTGACTATCAAAATGAAATTGCATTCCCTAAATACTCACTAATTTGGCAACAGAGCTCTGAGTGGGTGTCATCTGCAAGATGTGAACTCTGTGTACTACAATCTAATAATAGAAAAAAATAGAAGAATACTATGTGTAATGTTATTCACAGTGACTTCTCATTTCTATACGTCTGTCTTACGCTGTTATAGTGAATTGGATAACAATTAGACTGATTTTCCATTTGAATTATTTTATTTCACTTTTGGACTTTTCAGGGATCATATAGCCCTTAGCTCATGACCTCAACTTTCCCATCAATTATTCTGTTTTTATTCGCCTCTCATATTCAGGTAGATCCCAGGATTTGCTGATGATTTCAGGAACACTTACCTGCCTTGCCAATTCTTGGCTCTTGAGTATTCTTATAATCAGTTTTTCCTATGATTTCACCCAATCCCTTCTGTCTTGTGACTTTTGTGTTCATTTCTTCCTTTCTAGCACTGAACATGGTTAGGTCACTGTATTCTTAAACACAAACAAATGCTTTCTTTATTATACAGAATGCACTCAAAAAGTAGTCCAGGCTCTTTGCTGCCATTTCTTACCACCCTGTTATTGCTTAATCTCCTATAATATGACTTCTAGTTTGCACCCCTCTATTAATGCTTCATTTAAAAAAAACCAAAAAAATTTAATGTCCCAGTTTCAATGTAATGGTTTTTACTCAGTTCTTATTTCCTTTGAGCTGGTTGACAATTTCTTTTTTCCTTTAAGTCCTCTGCATCCTCTGAGTTGCTGTCCTCACTTCAGCTAACATTTATTTATTGGTTGTGTATTATGAACCGAGGCTTAGACTCTTCTAGGTTTACGAACATGATCTTTCTTGTGAGGATTATCTTCTGACCTGTGTGTTCCTTAAGTTAGATATACTTATCCCTCCATCCATTCTCTCCCATGTCATCTCTTCTACTCCTATGTCACTCTTTAGGCCTTATCTACAGATGATCTTTCAATCTCTTTCTCTGTCCCTGACTACTTTTAAACCTGTTGCTTTGGCAGGACTTGGTGGCTCAGCCTGTAATCCCGTGCTTTGGGAGGCTGAGGTGAGTGGATTGTCTGAGCCCGTGAGTTCGAGACCCACCTGGGGAACTTGGCGAGACCACATCTCTACAATAAAAAAAAAAAAAAAAATTAGCCAGGCATGGTAGCACGCACCTGTAGTTCCAGCTACTTGGAAGGCTGAGGCGGAAGGATCGCCGGAGCCCAGAAGGTCGAGGCTGCGGTGGCCGGGAGCGGCCACTGCACTCCAGTCTGGGTAACAGAGTAAGACTCCAACTCAAAAAAAAAAACAAAAAAAAAAAACTCGTTGCTTCATTTCCAACATTTCTTATGCATTTCTGCACCTTATGTTTGGTAGATTATTTATACCTAGCATGCAAAACCTAACAGCTTTAAAAACTACTTCATCTTTACTTGCCTTTTTCTAAACTAAAAATTGTGGAGTCCTTTTGACTCCCCATATCCAGTCAGTTAAGAAGCCTAAATGTATAGATTCTGCCTCTCAGTGTTTATTGAATCCTCCTCATTTTCATTGGTACTGCTATAAAAATTGATATTATGTTTGCCTGAGTTGTTGCCATTTCCTTATTACTTCTTCATTGACCTCCTTTGGTTTTCACATCCTAGTAATTGCTTATATCTAACCATGTTTATTTATTCTCTATTAAAAATTTAATGAGAGGTCTCTGGGGTCTCAGTGCCAACATTCATATCCTTGCTCTGCCATTTTTGGCTTTGTGTTCTTTGAGCAAATTAATTTAGTTTAATTTTCTCACCTATAATGCTGGGTTGAAAATAATAGTACCATATTACACAGGTTAGTATAGTATATAAAAATGGTGAAAATTAAATGTTAGTGGCATTATTACTGATTGCTATGGTTTGAATGCTTGTCTTTACCAAAACACATTTTGAAAACTCTATCTATCTATCTATCTATCTATCTATCTATCTATCTATCTATCTAATCTATCTAATCTATCTATATTTCAGAGGCTTTAGGGGATACAAATAGTTTTTGGTTACATGACATTGTAAAGTGGTAAAGAATTCTGAGCTTTAAAAGTGTATCCACCACCCCCATCTGTGCACACTGTACCCGCTAAGTGATTTAATGGACACTGGAATCTCAGAATGGGGAGGGGGAAGGAGTGGAGAGATGAAAAATCACATTTTGAAGTTTGTCAGTGTAACCATATTAAGAGGTGATTAGGCCATGAGGGCTCCACCATCATGAGAGGGATTGGTGCCATTATGAAATGGGGTGTTCAGTCCCCTCTTGCTCTCTCTCTTGCCTCTCGCTTTCTGCCATGTGATGACACAACAAGAAGGTTCTCACTGGATGCCAGCACCTTAGTATTTGACTTCCAAGTCTCTACAACTGTGAGCCAACAAATTTTTGATCATTATAATTTGCACAATCTGGTATTTTGTTACAGCAGCACAAAATGGACTAATAGACATACTACATATTCAACTACCCAAACTATCTCCATTACCATTTACTGCATGTAATTGAGAACCGTCAGCATGTGTTTTAGTATATATATAGCTTCTAGTCTATAACAGATAACTAACTTATCTGTCATTGCTCTATTACATGTGTGTTGTGTTCTATTCTAGTCAAGCCAGACTACATTAATGTTGCCAGAACACTCTTCATGTTTTACCTCCTTGGAGCATTTTGTTACAGTGTTCAATTTCTCTTTATGCTTTCACACTCATCCTTACCTGTAAAGCTCCTACCCATTTTCCAAGTCCAGGCTGCCCTAAATGTTGTAACAGGATGTGAACTTTCCTGATTCTGAACTTCCATATTATTTGCTGCATGCTAGCTGGAATTCTAATTGTGATTCAGAATACATTCTTGAACAAAATAAGCTTCGTGATAAATACTTCTTATATCCAGGTTTAACTTCACTTTCACTGCTGCCATACTATTCTAGCTTTTTTGTGGAGAAGAACTACTATTTATTTTGTTAATGCTTTGGAGTGTTATAATCATTCAGGTCTTTTTTTGAGATTGACTTGTTTGACCCCGTTCTAGGTGTTTAGGTTTTTGCTGTGTGTATTAGATATCTATTGCTATGTAATAAATCATCCCAAAACTTAGTGTAGAATAATAAGCACTTGTCTTGCAGTTCTGTGAGTTAGTAATTTGTGAGTAGTTTAGCTGGGTGATTTTGTTTCAGTATCTCTCATGAGGTTAGAGTCCACGATGTGGACCGGGGCTACAGTTACCAGAGGCTTGATGGGAACTGAAGGATCTCTTTCCAATTTATTTGGCTTCCTTGCATGATTCAGAGGCCTCAGTTTTTTGTTGTATAGGCCTTTCTATAGGACTCCTTTAGTATCTTTATGATATGGCAGTTGACTTTCTTGAGGCAGAGGGATTTATAGATCAAGCAAGCTGGAAATCATTTCTTTTATGAAGTAGCATCAGAAGTCTTATACCATTATTTCTGTAATAGCCTAGTCATCAGAAGTTTTCACTGACTCTGGACCACACTGAAAGGAATTGACCTTTACCTTTGGAGGGAGGATTGTCAAATAATTTGTGGATATATTTTAAAACTTCAATCCACATGATTATGTGTTTTCATTAGGAGAGCTGATGATTTTAAGTAAATTTCACTAGGACTTGTTTTAGATTGTTGCTGTTTATTCAATGTTGAAGAAATTCCAAGTTCTGAAGTAACATAGGTATGGTTAATATGGTTTTTATGGGCTGTCAAAGATTTATATATCCTTAATTTCTCTACTGATTTTGAGTTTATTTTACATGATTATTTTTTGAGAATCTTAAAAGTTTTGATAATGTTGTTTCTGTTTTTAGGGCACCAACATATCATTGAATAATTCTCAGTTTTGTCCTATTGTTTTTCTCCTGATTCCCTGTTTTAAGAAAATGTATTTTGCATGCCAATTATAGAAATGTGTTTATTGAAATAAATGGCTTATCTTTTCCTCTCAGCTGATTTGAATAGGATGCACAGACAAAATATAGATGCCTACCATAACCCAGATGCAAGAACATATGAAGATAAAGGGGCTGTTGTATCTCTAGACCAAAATTTAGCCACTTCAAATGCTGAGAACCTCGAAGATTCTGCAAATAAAAACTCAGGTTTTTAATCACTTTTTTTTTTTTAACGTTTCTAAAGTTGTTCAGTAACATTTCTCTTCTTTAAGTTTTTATTGTGAGTTTGAGAATTTGGTTACTCTGATACAGGAAGCACACACTATTCATACAATACCTTTTCTTCATAGTTATTTTGAGAAAAATGAATAGGGAAAGGTTGCTTCTTAATACTGTGTATTTCTTCCCAGCTTTATAGCTTGCTATGTATACTTTAGCTGCTGCTAACATTTATATTTTGCTAGTCAGGGACAGTTCTTAAAGTCAAACACTTTTAAAACACATATACATGCTTCTTATACCCAAAACTGTTTGAATTAGTAAAAAGGTATAAGTTATGGTATGATATATTATAAAGAAAATTCATTTTTTACTTGTTTTAGTAATAATTTACTCTGCCTTGTAAAATCACATGTATGAAGAAATGAAGTAATTAAAAGTTTTAATTAATATCTGGTCACATCACTCTTAGCCAGAATACATTCTTTAATTAAAGGTTCTACCAGTTGAAAATTGTTCAATATCTTTTTTTATGGCATTGGCTATTTGCTAGGAAAAACTTTCAAGTACATATGAAAGTGTGTTATGTATTGAAAGATCAAAGGAAGCTTAAAGAATACACCACCACCTTGTACTATATTTTGATGCCTATAAAACTAACCATTTATTTACTTCAGACTTCCGCTTTTGTACTTTCACAGAAGTTTTGACTTTAGACTAGAAAAGGACTTTATGTTAGGAAATTCTTCTAAGATATTCCTGACTGATCATGCAGCCTTTTTTTGTTTTTAGTCATTATTGACTAAACAGATGAGTGAAATGGGAGCTATGGTTAGAGTCACTAGTCCTGCATCTTTCAAGCCTCTGATGGTAGCACTCATCTCTTCAGCCATTTTGAACACTTCAGGAGATGGATTGTTTGCTGTTTCTGTGGGCAGCCAGTTCCAGTGTTTGAGGTCTAATTATGAGAATGCTTTCTTACTTTAGATTTTTACTTATTGGATCTAGTTTTGATTTTTAGAGCACTAAAATTAGAACCTTTGATTTTGATGAAATTATTGATTTGGCTCTCTTAATCTATAATAATTCAATGTGCAGTGGGAACATTAAAACACCTTTTCATATTATTGCTTTGCTAAGAGAGAATTTTGACTTCTTTCTCATTATCATTATTTTTCTCTTCTTCATTTACTTCTTCTTCTGGTAGTCTGTATTGAAATCTCAGTGCTATATGGATCCCTTCTCTACCCTTTTCTTCCATACCCAGTATTGTTTGTAGTTCCATCTCAGCCTAGAATTTTCTCTATCTTAGTAATAACACTTATTAGATAGACATCTAGCTCTGTTCACCAAGCAAAAACTCTGGAAAATCAACAGGTTCTATGACCTCTTCTCAAAAGCATAAGACTGATAATTGAACATACACAGCAAAATTTGTTGTCTGTAGACTTTCTATACTCCCCAGATTTTTATTCTGGTGATGTTGACAGGAGGTTCTATTTTAAGAAATCATAAAATGTTTAAAATATGCCCTTTTTTCGTGAATAGAAATTCCCTAAATTAGATTTTACTTCCCTAAGGATTTCCTAAAATAAACTTTTTGAATGCAAGAAACTGTCCAAAGCCACCTTATTTGTACTATGCCATATATGTGTGTATGATTGTGTGTGCATTCATATATGTATATGCATATTTATATATGTTTATTTATAAATACACACACACACGCATACACACCTGTGTATATACGTGGCATTTAACTTTTTTTTTGAGACAAGATCTCACTCTGTAGCCCAGGCTGGAGTGCAGTGGTGCAATCCCATCTTAACTGCAGCCTCAATCTCCTGGACTCAAGTGAACCTGCCATCTTAGCCTCCCAAGTAATTGGGACTACAGACAGACACGTGTCACCAAACCCAGCTAATTATTTTAATTTTTTGGAGAGACACAGTGTTACTATGTTTCCCAGGCTGTGGCATTTAATATTTTTAAGGCCTTAAGGAACTTGAATACATTTGAAAATTGTATATTATAGCATATGTTTAAGTTTCATTATCCTCTAATGTTTCATCTTCATTAGCTCAGTTTTTTTTTTTTTGAAGGAGGAGTGCAAGGGCATTGACCAGCACTACTCTCTTCTTCTTTCCCCCCATTCCCCTCGGGGAAGGCCTTGTGGGAGAGGCCTCGGCCTGGACTAGGCCCAGCTTTTGAGGCCTTTTATAATGCTCATTATTTTTCTTTTATTTTGTGATTTTTAGATGAACTGCTATTGATGAAGCCTGATACTAATTTGTCTTAAACTTATTTTTTGACTTGTGATACCTACATATATTTCTATTTTCTTTATATATAGCAAGTGTATCCCTGTGGGTTTTTTATAGTGTATATAAAAAGGACTTATCTTTTCTGTTTCTAATAATAACTGCTTCAAAGGGTCAGAAATATGAGACCATTTTACCATCAAGGTGAAACATATTAGTCAGTTTTGTTTTGCTTATTAGCTTTTCCACCACAGTATAAGGTTTAAAAGAACCTCCAAGGTGTATATTTAATTTGTTTTGAATATGAAAATTTTCTAGTGGACAAAAGTATTCATAATGTCTAAGTATTAATTTGACTTTCGGCTAGTCTCTTCAAATAAAAATTAACAAATTTAAATACAAAGGCAAAATAGATTTGATGGCACCTAAACTGCAAAGCATTCTGCCAATGCAAAACTACATGGGTGAGATAAACACATGGTTTAGGTTGATGGTGTAAAGAATGAGTCAGAAACTCAAAAATATAAAAAGTTATGTGAGATTTAAATTTAAATGTTATTTTTTTCTGGTACATTCAAAAAGACTCCTAGAGTATAATTTAAAAAAATTTTTTTTTAGGAAATAATTTTTCCATCCAAGAACTACTATTTAAAGATAATGTATAATAAAGTATTTTTTGTTCATGTTTATATCACATTAATTTGATAGTTTTAAAAATAGAAACAATTATAATGATTAGGACTCTTTAATTTGTTTAGAAATGTTTTTATAGCTGACTTTCTAATTCATTGTTTAAAATATGAATGAGAATAATTTTGAAATTACTGCTTTTTAAAAACAATTTTAGAAGACTTTAAATATATGTAGACATATTTTAATATGTCATGAAGCAGTATTCTCAAGGTTACATATATATATATATAAGAATATAAATGTGTTCTTTTTCTCTCCATAAATTTTACTTTAAAGCCTTTCCTGCAAGGAGAGTTGTTAGGCTGTTTGCTTTTATGTTTTCTTGTTGTCTTTTAGGTATTATAAATATAATATGATTTTTTAGCTGTTAATTTTATTTTAGTCTTACCATTTTTCTTTCTCTTGTTACTTTTTATCTGTTCTTCAGATTTTAATCTTAGCCTTCTTCTTGATCTTAACTTCTGGACTTCTGCATTTAGCACAGTTTTTAAAGATTTGAATTTATTAGCAAACGCTTCATTCTTAACCTCCATCTATTTTCTAAGCGTTGGCTAATGGCATGTTTTTGTAAAATATCTCTCTCAAGGTCATATGCAAACACAGAGCTCTCCTTTTGCTCGGGGGAATATATTTGGTGAGCCTCCAACTGAACTTCAGATTAAACAGCAAGAATTATACAAGAATTTTCTTCGTTTTCAGGTGAAATGCTTATTTGATCATAATTTCAAAGTTTTGTAAGAATTTTAATAAAATAAACTTGCGAAGATTTTCTCCACAGGACAAATACTAAATTCTAAAACACCATGCAGTTATCTAAGACATCTAATTTATGTCAGATATAAGTAGTACTAAAATCATTTCAGTTATATCTAAACAAAGGAAATAAGGAGACATAGTAGGTATAGTAGTTGACTTAAACTTTTCTGAATTTATTAAATAATTTTATCAAAGAATGCTGAGTTTTTTTCTTTTTGAGTTGGAATGTCACTCTTGTTGCCTAGACTGGAGTGCAGAGACCTTCTTACGGCTATTACAGCCTCAACCTGCTGGACTTAGGTGATCTTTCCACCTCAGCCTTGCATCACCACACCCAGCTAATTTTTTAATTTATTGTAGAGATGAGATCTCGCCAAGTTTCCCAGGCTGTCTTGAACCCCTGGGCTCAGGCAGTCCTCTTGCCTTAGGCCTCCTAAAGTGCTGGGATTATAGGTGTGAGCCACCATACCCGGCATAGATTGCTGAGATTTTTAAAACTGAAAGACTTACTAAAATATTTATCTGTTAGACATAGAATGAATCTATCTAGATATTTATAAGTTAGTAGAAAATCAATAGGGTTTTTCCAAATGATATGATATTTTTGACTAATTATTAGATTATAAATAAATAAAAATTAGTTATAAAATAACTACATTTTGCTATTTTTTTTTGCCCGGTTTATATATATGTAAATAGCATTTAAAACAGTAGAAATGCCTAAACTATTCCCAAGAAAAGATACTTGGGCATCCAGTATTTATTAAGCAGATGGACTTATTGAACTGCACTGTGTCCACCTTGCGCTGAATGGGAGGAGTGGAGCCTGAGATGAATGAGATACTTGCTCATAAGGGATTCACTGTTTCTTCTCTTTTTATCTCCCTCTCCTTCACAATCACACTTAAAACCCAGTGTTAGATGAATCTTGTGGCCTGGCTAATCTTCCTTTGATATGACTCTTCACATGCTCGTCTTCTTTACTCAAAACCTAGAAGTAGCTTTTCTTTGCCTGCAGAAATTGTCTAGACTCTGTATTTAAGGATACCAGTCTAACTCCTGCCTCTTAAACAGATTCCACTCCAACATGTCATCTCCTTTCTAAACCTAATTATTGCTGACTCCTAAATAAGCAGTGGCATAATGGATATAGTGTTTAAGGGTAGCATTAATGTTTAGGAATACAGAGGAAATGAATGGAAAGGCTTTTCTAAGGATCAGCAGAAATAATAGATATTGAATGTGTGAGATCTGCATTAAAGATTCCAAGGATATTTGTCCACTCAAGTCACATAGCAGCAGAATGAGGGTACATAGTTCTCTGTTGAACTTGAAGGATCCTGTGGTATATTGTCCATGATGACAGCAGGTCAAAATTTAAGTAGTTGCCATTATACTTAGCAAGTCTTACCATGGTCTGAGGTAGAATTCAGTGCCCTTACCCCCGCCAAAATCTTATGATTGATGGCCTTTTATTGTTAAGATATGTTCACATATGGTATCTCATCAAATCTCAGAATTCTCTGAGGAAGGTATTATGATCTTTATTTTATGACCGCAACTAAATTATAGACCAACACGCTTGCCCATGGTGTCAGAGCTAGCAAATTGTGAGGCTGTGCCTAAACCCAAGTTTCCTGACTTCAAGTATCATATTTGTGGTGCCATAGTTACATTTATAGGGATCTCCAGGAACTCTTTTCCTCTGGAAAAAGCCATAGTAATGGGGGAAGCTCTCACTATTTTAGTTTCAAGTTTTAGTTCTTCTACCCGCAAACCTTCAGTGTGTCTGTGAATGGATTGCTCTCAAATGATAGTTTTTCTTTTAGCAGCCTCTTAAAAATTTCTTTCCCCCTCAAAACAAAATCTAACAAATGTAAAATTTAAGAAAATGTAAAGTAGCTCTATGGTATTTATTATTATTATCAACAATATAATGTTAGACAAGAAGTATCCAAACTGTAAGTATTAAAGCAAATGTTATAAAATGTTCAGATCTGTACACAAAGATGGCAAGAGAAGCTTTAGCTGGAAGTCTGCATAAATAAGTTATACAATTAGCTCAAGTTAATGTACCAGAAGTCTTCATGCTATTAAAATCTGACAGATGACACTTGTGTTTGATGTTTTTAATCACAGCTTTAAAAGTAATTATCAAATTTAATAAAATATTTGCAAGACATCTGCTGTCCTTTTGTATTATACAGTTTGAAAACCATGACCTGGAAGTTAGTTTTCCTTTATCTATTGAACTGCTGTCTAGCATTCCTGTTGGCATTAAGCTTTGGATCTCTTAAGTTTATGATCCATTAATGGCTTACAAACTAGTATTTTATTTTGATGGAGAAGTGACTCTGTGAGTGTGAGTTGTTTTTTTTTTTTCCCTCCCATGGAATAAGAAGAATGGGGAGTCAAGTGTTGAATACAAAATTTTTGGATTATAAATGATGTTTTCTCTACATATGTTATACTTGAAGAAGTGATTGTGTGCATATTGTTTGCTAAAAGTACTAAATATTAGGCCTGTGCATGTTTAATAGTGTTGTGAAATATTGGAGAAAGCCCTAGTATATTAAGTAATGGGACATGTGAGAAGATTAAAGTTCTTATAGCTCAAAAATGAACAGCACCAGATAGAGCAACCTTGAAGCTAGAGGAAATGAAGACAAGAAAAACAAAAATATTATGAATAGCTTTAATCCATACCTAAGGATAACTAAAATCTACTGATAATCTTAAACTGGAGTTATGACTATGTGGTACCTATGCCACCATTCCCTCCTGTCTTGTTCGTGGAGAATGTGAACTATCTCTTAGGGCTCTCTTCCCTTCACGTCTTAGACTGTTCCTTAGAATATTTCTCCCAGAGTACTCAACACTACAGGCTCCAGGTAGCATTCAAGAAGAAATTTAATTATGCATTCTTGTGACCTAAATCTTCCTGCACCTAATAGTTTTAGTTCTTTTAGTAGATAGGAAAGAAGAAAGAGCATTTTGGGGAAGTGCTTCTTGCATAAAAAATGAGTGAATACTAAAATATTAATGTCACTGTTGTTTCAGAATACTTATCAAGTGCAAGAACTTTGAAATGTAATGGTAGCAGTCTTTAGAGAATAACATAACTATGAATTATTTACCGAGAAGTTATATATAGGAAGAATTTTTATGATCTTTACAGACATTATTTCACTTCAATTCTTTGAGCACTCCTTTGAGATATTGACATTAATAACTTTTTCTGCCAGGTAAGAAAACAGAACAAGCAAATTTCTTAAGGTCACACAGTCTAAGTATTTGGTAGAGCTGGAATTTAACTCATAACTTCAGTGTATCATATATTCTCCCTAAAAGAATATAAGAGACTGAAAAAATTAGGAACTTTCTTTTAGGAACTTGTAAAAAGAGAGTTCAAGTGGTATCTAACTTTCAATAAGTGTTACAAAATAAAGAACTAGATTTAATTCTTTAGATAGAGGAAAAGAAACAAAGAGAAGAAGCAGAGCGAGAGAGACTGAGAATTGCAGAAGAAAAAGAAGAAAGACGGCTCGCAGAACAGAGGGCACGGATTCAGCAAGAGTACGAAGAGGAACAGGAAAAGAAAAGAGAGAAAGAGGAAGAGGTGCATTTTTTTTTCTCTGCTCTATTTTACTACTTAGCCTGAAGGTGAACTCTTTGATTTAAATATTTGTTACTTGTAAGTAGAATAGTCTTGGAGTACATTTAGAAAAAACAGCTCAAAATTAATTCATTGAATATATTTTATGAAGGTGAGATAGTAATTTAAGACATAAGTGATTTTTTTAGTAAAAAAATAGTGACAGGCTAATAAGATGTTATAAAAGATGCCTAATACTGTACTGTTAAGCAGACAACTTCTTTGTGTTAAAGAATCATCTGTATCCTCAACTTTCTTTAAGTGAGGCAAATAAGGTAGCACATTTTTTTTTAATGTACTATGGAATGTGTATATGGAGTGTATATTTTTCTGTTTACTCTAAAGCAAAGGCTAAAAAATGAAGAGCTTATTCGGTTAGCTGAAGAAAGACGAAAGGAAGCAGAGAGAAAGAAGAAAGAAGAAGAAGAAAAACATAACCTGCAACTTCAGCACTACTATGAAAGAGAAAATATGATTGGGGAGGAAACAAAGGTAAGTTTCAGACAAAAATGGCAATCAAGCCCAAAGCTACTTTCACTGCGAGAGTTGTGGAGTTGGAAAAAGGGAGAAATAGGAGGAGGTGCTTTCATTTCTGTTCTGTCTTACTGCTTTGTCTGGGTGCAGTGTATTGAACTTCCTACATGAGATGCGGTCACTGTGCTTTGTTATTATTTTCTGCCCGTTGACTCTCAAGATGTGGCAGGATTCTTTACACAGAGAGACGAGACACCGAGGCATCTTTGCCAGGAAGCAACGTTTGTTTGTGCCAGCACTGGCCCAGCAGATTCACATCCAAAGACTGAGCCCTGAATGCAGCCGAGTGTTAGGACGTTGCCTTATATTACATTTTAGCCCCTTTGTCTCCTTTATAAGGCAACCTGCATTTTTGATTGGGTGTTTTATGGCACAGGGTTGTAACTGGGTTACTCATGCTCACTTAGACATTGAGTACACCACGTCACTTTCTTTTTCACACTTTTTTTTTCCTATTCTGGGAAGGCCCTTATCTCTTTGTTTTAGAAGGGCCCCTGCTTCATTCCCCCCTTTGATGCTCAGGCCCTTTTAGGGCTGAAGAGCATTATCTTGGTTTAAGGACTGGTATTTTCATAACATCATTACATGTGCTGCCGTTTTTCTTTGATTGTGGCTTCAGCGAGGTTAGAGGCAGACCTTATGACTAAAGTGGCCAGACAGGGCAGAATTAGACACATTCCCAAAATTATAAGTATATTATATATGAGGGTTTTAAATTTCCCAAAAGTTGAGAACCATCCCCTAAACAATTTCCTGAGGTCCCAGCCTTTCCAGGTCTGGACTGGGATGTGAGTAATTTTTAAAATCTGGTCAGTGATTTTTTTTTTTTTTAAACCTTGCTCACATCATCTATTTATAAGCAGCAGTTGCTTAGGTTAAGTTTTTCACAAACTTTTCCTTTAGAAGCAAGCAAGTAATCTAAGGCTAGGCAATTTTGATAAATAGCATTGCACATCTTGGTTTGCTGCTTGGCTAGTATGTTAAGGGCTTTTGTAGTTTCATTAGTTATAATTTTAGCAACTGCCTGTAATCAAATTATGCAGTTTAGCATGTAAATGGGGATCCAATAGCCCCAAGATCCATTTTCTGCTCAGGTAGCTAGCCCATAATATTGAATAAATACGTTCAGGGGACCACTTATCATTTTTCCAGTTGCCAATTTATAAGGCACGCCATTTTCTTTGGGTGTTCCAATTCTTGTATGCTTGGACTTTCAAATGTTCCCTTCTGGTAAGTGGGAGCAGGAAGAAGGAGGATCAGATAGACCCTAACACACAAGATTTCGACCAGACTGGGGAAGTACAGCGTTGTCCTTCTAGCGTGATATATATTCCCTCTTTTTCCACTAGCACTATGTCTAAGGCCATGCGATATTTTTATGTGATTTTACTAGTAGCATTTAATTGATCAACAATTTTTAATAGCATCTCTAGTATGGTTAATAAATCTTTGTTGATTAATATATATAATTGATTTAGTTTATATTCTTACTTATAGTTACCCACCAAAAGAGAGATTTAAATCCTGCAGCTATTTGATTTCAAGCTTTGAATTTATTAGGAACTTTTCTAGGAACTCCTATAGCATTTAGATATATATTAAAGTTAAATGAGCTGGGTACTGGTGATTCAGGTAATGATCGTTTGACTTTTTTAGTAGTCATTAGTGAGTTTTGAAATGCCAGGGTGAATGGAATAGCCAATTAAACCAAAGCACAGGTTTCCATTTGTTTGGGTGGCAACAGGGCTTGAATTGTCCTATCTTCACAGTACCACTAAACATCTGCTTGAGGTGTTAAAGTTCGAGTAATTGCCCTCACGTGACCCAGAGACATCAAGGACATGGGTACAGGTTTGCAGATGGCCCACAGGAGTGGTGAAACCATCCCCTCATCTGGAGAGACAAGAGGAGTGATTCGCCTTACCTGTGGAGACGGAAGGACATACCTTCGGATCTGACATCTGTACAGGCAGATCAGGGAGAGACTGCAGCAAGTCTTGGACCCCCATGCATCCTTATCTTGATTTAGAGCCAACAGACAACTTATTCCTTTGGAGTCTGTGTCCCAGTTAATAGGGAATGGGACTATTTGAGCCTGTGGCCTACCCATGGCACAAGCATAACAATCACTTTTGTTAAGGCTTGTTATTGTATATTTTATCCATTCAACCCAGGCATTTGTGTTCCCATATCCTGTTTCAGTCTCTAAAGTTTAAGTCTGTTACTTCCATAATCATTATCTTGCCAAGATTATTCTTGGGGTTAGTTTGGTTCAATTTTCAGAGCTGTAAAAGGTTTGGATTAGGGGTTGGGATAGTATTGATGGACGATGAAGATGCTGGAGGCATTGCAATTAATCTTATCCAAAGTTTACCTAGAAGGTCCTGTTCAGATATGGCTGGTCCTAACCTATATTTCCGAGGTATCACAGGATCTCTGTTTATGAGTTGAGGTCGAGTTATTGTTAATAACAATGGGGTACATTATAAATGTTGACTACTAGGAGGAGTAGCCCCTCTTATAAGCTGAATTTTATTTTTGAGGTTTTTTTCTTTTTTTACTGGAGCTGTTCATTCTTTAAATTGAGTGGTTCAAAAGACACTAGACCAGTCCCCGGCAAGGTTTATTTGGAGCGAGTAAAGTTATGCTGTTCTTAACACAAGGGCCAGCCCTCCCATATTTTGTTTTGATACATTTTAGACCATCTTCAGCAGTGGTATCAGGACAGAGGTATTTGTCAACCATAGATAACTTTCTTTGATCATGAAGACTTCCGCATGACAGGACAGAACAGGCATCAAATTTGGTAGTTAATGGGGAGTTTTGCTTTTGCTTATTACTATGGTTAGAATTAGTAATACCTTTAAGGTAAACAAAGGTTTCATGGTCGCTCAGGATTGAAAAGACCCTTGCAAATATGTTTAACAATAAAAGCAATAAACATGCATATGATAAGAAATGCAATTGTCAGTGCTATGAGAAAAGGTACAGAGGAATACATTAGATTTTCTTGAATTTTAGTTTCAGTGGTTCAATTTGAGAGACTTCCCATTTAATGGGAGTGTTCTCTGGTACCATAACTTTCTTTAGCGATATTTGACATGGATATGATGCATTCACCCTTTTTCAGCAGTTCATATGGCCATCTCAGTTGTCAGAAGCACTTGATAGGGTCCTTCCCAGCTCTGTTAGAGCTTACTTTCCTTCTAGGACTTGATCAGCATCCAGTTTCTGGGTTGGAACTGGTGAACTGTAAACTCAAGAGGAGAGAGTCCTTTCAATCTAAGAGAGGATAAGGTAGAGGAAATAGCCAAAACATATTCTTTTAAAAATTGGTGTCTAAGGAAGGAAGGACTAGGACAGGAGCAGTAATTAGGACTTGCTTTAAGTTTTGTTTTTTTAAATTTTGTAATTTTTCCTCAGTTCACTTAAGAAGGTTTGGGGCCTCTTTTAATAGTTTAGAATATAAGCCTTTAGTTTTAGTTGCATAAGATTTAATCCACAATTTATAATATCTTATTAAGCCCCCAAACTTTTCAAGTTCCCTTTGGATTAAAATTTCTTGTCCTATTCTCCTTAGGGTTGCTTCTTTCTCTAGCTTGCCTTCTCTGGGTTTTGGAGCCCGTCCATGGGGGCCTCTCATTCCTTTGTTTCTGGACCACCTTTTTGACCGTGCTTATCATAATTTGAGCTTTCTGCCTCTGCTTTTTAAAATCTGGTCTAACAAAACACTTTCGGTTCTTTCCTTAAAAGCTTTTTAATGGGCCTTTCTTTCCATCCCTCTAACTTTTGTAACTTTTTAGCAGTGTTGGGCCAGCTTCTAGTGACAAAGTTTACTTTTAACAATTCTTGTCCTACAAGGCTTTCTGGTTCTAATCCAGAATATATTTATTTTTTTAACTGGTCCTTGACGCGTTGCAAAAAAAAAAAAAAAAAAAAAAAGCTGGGGGAGTTTTTCCCTTTTTTGTTGAATTTTAAAAGCCTTAGAAACATTTTGAGACCTTGGGGCAGCTTTTCGAATGTCCTTTATCATTAGTTCCCTCAAGTCTTGCATTCTTACCCTATTTCCTGGGTTATTATTGTCCCATCTAGGGTCAATATTTGAATATTTCTCTTCAGCAGGCTGGTACACTTGGGGCTGGGGGATGATTTTGTTTCCAGATGAACATAGCCACTTGCCTAATTATTTCTCTTTTCCCCCCAGTAAACAAAATATTCATAATTGACATTAGTTTTACCCAAGTATATATGTTAGGCTTAAGGAATTGATTAACTTGATCAGCCATTCTAGTAGGTCCTCTAGGAGTGATTTCATTTCTTTTTAAAAATGTCTTCTGTGCTGGTGAGTGGAGCATTTATAAAACCAATTTCTCCTTGTCCAATGGGACTTCCCTTAAGTGGAATAGTTTTGACTGTTTTGCCTGAATCTTCAGGAGGAAAGGGAAAACTTTTAATATTTTTCTGGCATTGTTTCAATTCCCTTTTCAAGTTAGGGTAAATATGTCGGGAGTTTGGGGTTTTGACTCCAGAATTCCTGATAGACCTTTGTTCCTGCCCATTCTCCCCCCTTACACTCCTGGTATTCTTGAGGATTATAAGGCGGGGAAATACAGGAAAGTGGATCCCAAGGCTTTCCCTTTCCTCCAGGGGCTCAGATTCTTCTTTTTTTTTCTTTCCTTTCCACATTCCCCGTTTTAAGGGGGAACATAGGAAGGGCCTGTGGTAGCCAGCAAAGGGCATAGTCTTTTTCCTCAGATGAAACAGAGGACATATTATTTACATAAATTATTAAGGTTTGGCAAAGCCAATCTTTATTAGAACCAAACTCTGGCCACAAGACCAAGAGCTGACAGGGTGTTTTGTTTTCCAGATAAAACAACAAAATTCAATCATTCTCTTTTTTCCCTTCTTGTTAGTTCTGGAATCATTTTCCCAACCTTCCAACATTTGTCTCAGAGGACTATCTTGGGAGAATTTTAAGGGAGTCCTTTTGACCTCCCTTCCTAGGCCTAGACTGTTTATTACCCAATCTTGGTTACTGGGTTAGTTTGTACAATTCTGGAGTTTTCCAAAAGGGTGCTCAATCTCCTGTAATGGAGATTTCTTGCAGACCTTAAGACTCCGGGCCCTCCCTGAAAGGCTCACCACTCCTTACTGGAGGTTTTTTTTGCAGATTTCAGGATTTCTCTTGACTCTATTTTTGCTTTGTCACTAGGTAGCATCTCATTCACACAATGTCTCCAACCTACTACTCAGCGCCTTAGAGGTATAGTTTCATCCCCCTGTGGGACTTCTCGGGCAACGTTGGGAGGTGATCAGGCTCCCCTTCTGCTTCTTAGGGGCAGGCTTTACCAAATCGAACCCAGGTTCTTACCAGTCTGACAGGCAATACTCTCTTGGCTGATTCCTGGGACTCACCAGGTTCTTTTGTGCTCCTGGGTCCTTGCCCCAGCCCGGCTCGTCCCCTACAGATCAATTGGTTCCCTATAGATCAAAAGGTCGCCTCTTCTGGTGTCCTGGGCGGGGGGGTTGCACCCTGGTGACAAGAGAGGTGAAAACACTGTCTCTGCCTCCCAATTTCCCAGCCAACATACCAGAGACGTGGCAGAATTCTTTACAGACAGTGACAAGACACCGAGGCTTCTTTGCCAGGAAGCAGCATTTATTTGTGCTGGCAGTGGCCCAATGGATTCACATCTAAAGGCTGAGCCCTGAATGCAGCGGGGCATTGCCTTATATTACATTTTAGCCCCTCTGTCTCCCTTATATGGCAACCTGCATTTTTGATTGGGTATTTTATGGCACAGGGTTGTAACTGGGTTACTCATGCGCACTTGGACATTGACTATGCCATGTCACTTTCTTTTTCACATATTTTTTTTTTATTCTGAGAAAGCCCTTATGTCTTTGTTTTAGAAGGGCCCCTTCCTCAATGAATTCATTTATCTTAGCCATTTTTAGTCTGTTCCCATGGTCTGTGGCAGTGCCACCCAAGAGTATTATCTGTGGACCAGCACCCTATGAACTGTTTGTTAGTTGGTCATGACAAGGTTAGATATAGAAATTAAGTGTTTAGAAACTGTTATAGCAACTTGTCAAAGTAATTTCATGTTTGTTCAGTCTACTAATAAAAATATTGGGGTTCTTTGTTCAAGGGTTGTGGATTATTATTAAGCTGATTAATATTGTTATCCCTCCACGACCACACTTGATTATATTAAATATATGTTGGGCCTGTATTTTATATGCCTTTAATTTTTTTTTCACTTATCTAGTAAGTCATTCTTATTCTATTTTATATAATTGTCCATGCTAGATTGAAAATTTAAAAAGAAACTGGTGGTTCTCCACAGAATGGTTTTGAGGTTTGGATCTCTGAGATTGAGGGTTGATGTTTAGGATTAGGTACATGAATCAAGTTTATAAGGCAGAGATTTCCCCTTTAGAAGGCTAATTGGCTATAAGAGGACCCAGTTTACACCCCTGCTTATATCTCACAGTTACATTTGAAATTGTGTATGCTGAAGTATCATTGAGGGCTTGTTAGAAATGCAAGTTTCTGGGTTCTCACCTGTAAGGCATTTAATTTACCAAGTCTAAGGGAGATCCAGGATTCTACATTTTACAAGCATCATTAGGGGTTCAGATACAGTTGGCCTTGAGACTACGCTTTGAAAAACCCTGTTTAGCGCTATTAACAAGTGGGCAAAATACATGAATAGATACTTCTCAAAAGAAGAGAAACGGACAGCCAACAGACACATGAAAAAGTGTTCAACCTCACTGATCATCAGAGAGATGCAAATCAAAACCACATTGAAGTACCACCGAATCTCAGTAAGAATGGCCGTAGTTAATAAAACAAACAACAACAGATGCTGGCAAGGATGCAGAGAAAAGGGAACACTTCTACACTGCTGGTCGGAATGCAAACTAGTACAGCCTTGATGGAAAACAGTGTGGCGATTTCTAAAAGAACTAGAAATTGACCTTCCATATTACCCAGCAATCCCACTACTGGGAATATACCGGGAGGAAGTCAAATCATTTTACAAAAAAGATACCTGCACACACATGTTTATTCCAGCACTAGTCATAATAACAAAAGCATGGAACCAACTGTGCTGCCTATTGAAACTGGACTGGATAAAAAAAATGTGACACATATACATGGTAGAATATTATATAGCCATAAAGAAAGACAAACATATGAACTGTGTAGCACCTTGGATGGACTTAGAGTCTGTAATACTCAGTGACGATCACAGAAACAAAGAACTGAGTACCACATGTTCTCACTCATAAGCTGACCCTGAACATTTGCTATAATAATAAAGGGATTGACAGTAGCAGGATACTGCCAGGGTGGGGTTGGAAGGGGGTACATAACATCAGTAAGGATACCTGATCTCAAACCAGGCAAAATGGGGACCAAAGGGAAGCCCAAACTTTACCTGTATGGTGTCTACTTGTATACCTAATCCTGAATTGTACCACACATCTTTAAAATAAAATATATAATAAAAACCCTGTTTATCTTCTACGTTTAGCCAAATTTAATGTAAAATAATTGTTTTCAGAAATTTATATTTGTATAAATATTACTTCTAAGCAGGATACATAAAAAGTTTCCTTTTAACCAGTAAACCCCTCTGGTGTGTTTATGATGTGGTCTGGTATCCTGTTCAGTGTGTAAACTACTTCATATAACGTGAGACATTTCTGATTGGCTCTAATATGCTCTTTGATTTCTAATCCCAAGTTTTATGGTGATAGAGATGATAAGTATTTAGAATTAGGATTTTCTGAGGGATTGTTTAAAAGAGAATTTATCACTAAGATCTGTATTTTTGGTTTGTGTTCTTTATTTTTCCTTTTCAAGGAATGTTATGCAGTAGTCTTCATTCTTAGGATAAAAGTTTGATATGCTTGTTCAGCCTTTTAAAGTTTATTGTTCAAATGTAATTTATCATTAATTTTTAAACTAGTAAAGTTTATTTTATTTAATTTATTATTTTTTTTAAAGCAGGATTTATTGAGAGGACAGAAAAGCTCCCACAACGGGAAGGTCCCAAAGGGGTTGCCCAAGTTTATTTTTTAAAGGGGTTTTAGGTCCACAGTAAAACTAAGCAGAAAGCACAGATAATTATCATTATCAAATTAATCATTTAAGAATGAGAGTTGTTAGTTTCCCATAATTGTGTTTCTGTGAATTTCTTATGTTTAAAAAATGCAATTTCTTAGGAATAAATAATTTTAGAACTATAAAAGTTCAAATAGGAGATTTAAACGTTTTCTTTATAATTTTAGGTCTGTAAAAGTACAGTTTAAATAGGAGATACCATAAAGTTTTAAATCAGCTTTATTTTATTTTATGCATTTTCCCTTCAATTCTGAAATTAACATTACTGTCATTTTTCTTTTCATTTATGTCTGCTTGATATATATATATATATAGTCTACTCTTCTAGTTTTTACCTTTGTGCTACCATATTTTATTTTCTCTTTAGCTTGTATATTTATATAGTTTGTTGAATTTTTTGATCCTAATCTAAGAGTTATACTCTTTTTTGTTGTTGTTGTTTCTGAGTCCAAGTCTCACTCTGTCCCCCAGGCTGGAGTGCAGTGGTATGCTTATGGCCACTGCAGCCTCAGCCTGCTGGGCTCAGGCGATCCTTCTGCCTTAATCTTCCAAGTAGCTGGAACAACAGGTGTGCACCACCACATCCAGCTAATTTTTTGATTTATTGTAGAGACAAGGTCTCACCATGTTGCCCAGTCTGGTCTGGAATCTGTGGGCTCAGGCAATCCTTTCGCCTCTGCCTTCCAAAGTGCTGGAATTTCAGACATGAGCCACCGCGCCCAGCCTAGAGTTATATTCTTTTAAGTAAGGGTATCTAAATCCATTTATGTTTATCATAACCAATATATTTGATTGTATTAATGAATTTCCATTTTTTTCTGTTTGTTTTTGCTCCTTTGCTAGTTATTTTTGTTTTCTTGCTATGTAGGCTGTGGTTTATTTGCTTCATCCTCTGCAGTGCTTTAGAAGGTGTATAATCATCTTTATAATTTTGATTGCAGTCACCTAGCGGTTTTAAAAGAACTTCTCTCTCACATATATTTTTACTTTTTATTAACGTTATCAGTGATATTTTTTACTATGCAAAATGAAGAATTTAATATCCACGCATATATTTTGGTCGGGTTGGTTTTTTTTTTTAACCCAGATAATTATTATTATATTTTGTTGGGAGTTTTTATATCTTCAGTGTTTGATATTAATGTGAAGTTGGGTACTATTAGGTTTAATACACTATAAACTAACCTCACCATGATCTGGAAAAATCCCTCATCTGTGATATTATTAGTGACAGGGAAATCAAAATTTTAGAGGTTGATTTATATTATTTTCCAGAAAAGAGATTTTTAAAAATTTTGTATTGTCCTATTTCCTTTTTATTATTAAGATGATTTTTTACTTTGACTATGTCTTTTCTTTTTTATTGCTTTCCTATTATTTGGCATGCTGTTGCTTTATTTGAGTTTGTTAATTAAAAAAAAATCCTAATGAGACTCATATTCCTCATATTCTTTTTATAGGGCTATCTAAATCTATTTATGTCTAGCATAACTGATATATTTGATTTCATGTCATTGAATTTCTGACTTTCTTGTAAAAAGTATTTTATTAAATAAAAGTGATAACATTCTGAACTTAGATGGATTTATTAAGTATTGGGGTGTGTGTACGTATGTGTATGTGTGTGTGTGTAAGTAGATACATATTTTTTTTTTTAATTTTTCAGCATCTGAGACAACCTTCTCCTGTAGTTCCTGCTCTTCAGAACAAAATTGCAAGCAAACTCCAAAGACCTCCTTCAGTTGACAGCATCATAAGTTCCATTTTTCATGTATGTACTTTTTGTTTTAATTTGTTAATCTTAGCTCAGTTATTTTAGATTGGGGAACTGATTGAGATTTTTTTTTAATCATCAGATTTGGATAGGTTAAATTTGTTCAGATCTGAAATACAGGTAATGTCTACATTAATTTGCTTGTTACTTCAGTTGTAACTGATAGTACTTTGTACCCTAAAGTTTAATTCTTTTGACAAACAAAATGTAGCAAATGATTCTTGTCCAGGCCCCTCAAGAAAGTTTTTTCTTTGAAAATATATCTTCTAGCTAGCTGTAGTTATGCTTGTGAAGTCTCTTACACTTTAGACTGAGCTATAAGTAACAGGGAAAATGTTCCAGAAGGATTGATCCTTGAGTTGATGCTTGAAGAAGAAGTAGGAATTTACCATAAAGAGAAGCCGATTGAGGGACTTTCTGCATGTGCAGTATCACAGAAGGCAGTATAAGTGCATGGCACACATGGAGAATCTGCCATGGTTTGGTCTGGCCTAATGATGCCTGTGCACTAAAGCAGCATAGGAGGTGCAAGTACAACATGTGTGGGTTGTTGTCTGGAGCGCTAAGGGTTTCAGCCTTGTTCCACAGGCTGATGGATTCCAAACAAGCTAATTACCAGAATAGACAAAGAAATGTTAGAAGAACATCTTCCTGAATCCCACCCTCTGAGATTCTGATTCAGTAGGTATGTGGTAGATAATGCATGGGAATTCATTGTAATATTTTAAGTAGTGGAATGACATGGCTGCTTTTGTTCTGCATAATGTTTTCTCAGATAATGATGTGGGAGGTGGGGCAAGACTATAAATATGGAGATAAGATGCTTTCGCGAAAAGTATCTGCAAGATGTGAGACTTTGAGGACCTAAACAAAAGCAGTGACACCAGGAACTGAGAAGGTGTGCGCACTTCATGATATATTTAAGAGACATAATAGTGGTATTTGTTGACTTTGTGGTAGATAGGAGTCTACAATAACTTTAAAGTTTCTGGCGAGGGTTTTCTTGAGTAGGAGGTTGAAAATGAATTATGGCTGCAGAAAGAGTTCTGGACTGGATTTGTAGTTTTAGATGCCATAGACACATTAGTGCTTGTTAAATTTGTTAGATTGTCTAGGATGAGTGTCTAGAGGGAGAAGTAAAGAGGGCTGAGGATGAAACACTGGGGAATTACCAACATTTGAGGAACAGGGAAAGGAATGGAGACAGAGGATGAGAGAGAACAGCAACGATATCAGATGAAACTGGTTAAGTAAAATAAGAGCTTAAAATGTGCATTGAATGTGTCACTTGGAGGTCACTTTATGACTCTGGTGAGGACAGTGTTGCTGGAGTGATGGAGTGTAGAACCATTATCTATGTGTTGAGGAGTGAATGGAAATAGGAAGTAGACCTCAGAAGTTCTGCATTTACTGTTGTTTAAAGAAGCTTGGTGGTGAAGGAAAGGAGAGAATGGACAGAAGGTAGTGAGTGATTAAGGGTAAGGGTTTGTTTTTTTTTAAACAAAGGGAGAGGTTTTCATGCATAGGCTGAGAATAAGATGGAGAAAAGAGAAAAATCTGAGGAGATGGGAGTCACTTATCAAATACAGAGTACAGACAAAGGGCTTCTCTTTGGCTAGAGACAAGGACCCTTCCATTGTGATAAGAAAGAGTAGATATATATGTGAGTAAGTTTTTTAGGTAGTACAGTGTGGAGTTGGTTTCCTTTACATTAGGTACTTCAAAAAATTACTGTCTTCAAGTTTTTGAGTAGGGAAGACATACTGAACATATCTTTGTCACTATTGTTCAACAGGAAAGTTCCATGTCCAGGGCACAGTCGCCCCCGGTACCTGCCAGGAAAAATCAACTCCGTGCAGAAGGTAGAGTTAACTACTTAAGCCTGTAATCGAGAGCATTTCTTTTTTTTAACTTTTTACTTTGAAGTAATTATAGTCTCACAGAAAGTTGCAAAAATCATACTGAGAGGTGCTGTGTACCCTTTCTCTGGCTTCCCCCAGTGGTAATATCTTAGGTAGTACAATATTACAGCCAGGAAGTTAATATTGGCATGCTTTACAGAACATCAGACTTTACCAATTTTTACCTACTCTTATGTGTGTGTTTTTGTGCATTTTTATCATGTACAATTTGTGTAACCGCCACTGCAGTCAAGATGCAAAACTGTTCCATCACCGCAAAGGAACTCCCTTGCGCTGTCCCTTAATAGTTGCTCGCCCCCAAGAAAGTCTCTCAGCTTTTGAAATTCCTATATCATAAAAAAGTCTTTGTGGGTCTTAATGATGTTCATAATCTGTATCTATATGTGTATATGTAAAACATTTCATAAAAATGACTTTCTGAGCACTTTAGATTATGTTTTAGTGTTTGATCTTTTGCTCTTATACCTGTCTTGTTTATTATTTATCAATGGGAATTTGCAGAGGAGAAAAAAAATGTAATAATGGAACTATCAGAAATGAGAAAACAACTTCGTAGTGAAGAGAGGCGCCTACAAGGGCGGTTGCTGCACATGGACAGTGATGATGAAATTCATCTAAGGCAAGTTTAGAATTGCATTTTTTGTTTTTCTTGAGTCATTTTATCTTGTGTCATCTATCCAGTAATTCTGTGGTTTTAGAACAGGATTAATTCATCATACTTACAATCTCTTTACTTTCCTTTTCTTAGTCTTCTATGAAATCAGTTGTAGAAATTTAATCAGGGGGAATAATGTTGCAGGAACAGAACATTCCAGGTTGGAATAATTAAAGACAACTGCATTTTAGAACTCTTTTTTTACGTTTTCCATCAATAACGTAATGCTTTCTGAAATACTTTTTTTCAGTGAAATCAAGTGATTTTGCTAACATTTTGAACATTTTTACCTGCAGGACTCAATTTTCTAAAGCAGTGTTCTTCAAGCTTCATTTTGCAATGCTTTAGTAGATTGTCAAATCAATATAGTGGGTAACTACCATCCTTTCTTTTTTTTAAAAATAAACTTTCTATCTTGGGATAATTTTTATTATAAAAAGATTGTAAACATAATTCAGAGTTTCTGGACATTCTTCACCTAGTTTTCCTATTGTTAGCATCTTTTATTACCAGGGTCCTTTTGTCACAACTATGAGGCTGACATTGCAACATCAGTATTAACTAAATTCCAAACTTTTGGGGTTTCTCTTTTGTCACTAATGTTCTCTTTCTGTTCCAGGATTGATTACAAGCTACCATATTGCATTTAGTTGTCATGTCTCCCTGGGTGTGGGACAGTTTTTCAGTCTTTCCTTGTTTTTCATAACTGAAAATCCAGAGGAATATTGGCCAGATGTCCTGTAGACTCCCCCTGCCCCTAGTCTGAATTGTCTTATGTTTTCTGAAGATGAGACTGGGGTTAAGGGTTTTGGGATTCTCACATTACATCACATCATATCAAGGGTATATGACATCCACATAATATACCTGGTGATGTGAACCTTGACTTTGTAGTTAATTTGCCATGGGTATCTCCATGGGAAAGTTAACTGTTCTTCGGTTACAAATCACTACTTTAGCACTACCTGGCAAGAGTGAGGAGGGGGTGGGATTAAGCTCCATCTCCTGGAGTAGGAATTCCTCTCATATATTTTTTAGAATTCTTTCATAAGAAAAGGTTGTCTCTTTTCTTCTGTTTATTCAGTCATTTATTTATATCACTATTGTCTCGTGTATATTTATTTTACACTTTTTTGCTTATAATCCTATGCTACATTATTTATTTTGTTCCTCAAACTGTTCCAGCTTTGGCCATTGGGAGCATCTTCAAGTTGGCTCCTGTGTTACTTTGACATGTCTTTTGCTTTTTGAACACTTTCTTACTTTCTGGTACTGTAGATATAAGATGCCCCAGGATTATCTTGTATTTCTCCTACCCAGCCCTAAAATCAGCCATTTCTATAAGCTTCTTCTAGAATGGTATTTAGAGACCAAGCTCTGGGAACTGGGTTTGCTTGTTGCTGAGTGTCATTACTTCTAGGCCCGTGTGGTGAACAGAGCTGGATAATATGTGTGCATATGCAAAGTTATAAATATAAACATATCCATAATTGTTCTCTCCAACTATTTGTGTATAAAGTTAATAGTGATGTTTCTGACTCTAATCCAGTTTGTGGTAGGACTTCAGTGTATCACAGTAACCTGTCTCATTATGCTTTGCTTAGATTGTATTCTCCAGGCGTACTCTGACTAGGTAAACAAGGTGAGGAGATGTAGATGATTAGATAATGAAATGCTAATCCAAGGTGGTAATTTTCAATGAATAATTCTCCCCTAGTAGGTCGATTACTTCTGGGTAATTGAAAACTAGTGTATTTTTTTGTATATTTACTTCTGTGATGTAATAAATGCCTTAGCTGTTGCAGCTTCCCATCTTCCTAACATGCATCATTTAATTCAGTTTAGTGGATTGTTGATATTTTATTAATTTTTATTATTTTAATTAATAAGTTGAAGACTATGCTCTCTTTTGGTAAACCAATGATTTAAGAAAGAAAGCAGACAGCCTCTCAATTTTCTTACTTGAAAATTATACATGATAATTTATACCACAAGAGATTCCAGTGAAGAATAAATAAATGTATGTATTTGAAAGTTCTTTGTTACTCTGAGTTCTAACTTGTTAGATAACATATGTTAGAGTTGCCATCATTTAGCAAAGTGGTTAAATACATTTACTTTGACATAATTGTTTATTTATTTATTTTTTAAATTTTTTTATTTTAAATACAGATTTTTTATTTTAAAATTGTGGGGTACAGTTAAGGGTTAGGTATACAAATATGCATTGTGCAGGTACCCTTGTTGATGAGGTGTGCCCCCCAATCCCCAGACAGATATTGACATAATTGTTCATATATGTCATGATTACGGACATCTCAGGGTTTGTCTTTTTTTTTTTTTTTTGAGTTAAGGTCTCACTCTGGTGCCCAGACTGGAGTGCAGTGGCATGATCATGGCTCATCAAAGCCTTCACCTTCTGGGTTCAGGTGATCCTTCCGCCTTATCCTCCCAAGTAGCTAGGACTACGGGCACGTGCCCCCATGTCCGGCTAATTTTTTGTAGAAATGAGGCCTCGCTATGTTGCGTGGGCTGGTCTCGAACACCTGGGCTCAAGCTATCCTCCTACCTTGGCCTCCAAAAGTGCTTGGATTACAGGTTTGGATTATGACAGGTTTGGATTATGAACCACCATGCCTGGATGTTCTTTATTTCAATTTCATAAATATTTTTACAAAAAGAATCTCTTATTCATTCATTAATTCACCACATTAGCAAACGCCCGTTATGTGCTAGGCACAAAGCAAATGTGATATATACAGAGATCTAATAACTGATTTCCCCATTTATCAGCCTATTTAAATTAGCATTAGTGGAAACTAGACAGGAGTTCAATTTATTGGTCTTTTTGAAATAATTTTTATGAATTATCATAGAGTTCTTATCACTATAGGTGATTATTAGAGATCTGTGTCACCCCTGAAAAGGGTCCTTTGATGACCCCAGTGAATCCTTCCCCCCAAAAGGAAACTCCATGAGAACAGAGGCATTGCCTGTAAGGATCCTAGCTATTCCTGTCTAGGTGCTTAGGGGAGATTCAATGATAAAGAAATGAAGGAAGGAGTCTGACCAAGGCTTATATTACTATAGCTTAGAGCTGTATTTTTAGAAATAGAGGAGACCTACTTTGTGCTGAAGGAAGCAGTAGTAGTTATTTGGTTTATTTTATTTTCAGGACTAGAAATACTGTGCCTCGTCCCTGTTTTCTCTTATTGTCACTTCTCCAAAGCTCTAGCAGAACACTCCCTTATAAGCTAAGCTATTTACCTAATAGTTTCCTTGGTGCCATAGGAATAGAGTATTACTTAACTAATTAGCTGTCAAGTTCTTGAAAGTCCATTGTAAAATTAGTATTGGGTCTACTGGACAAGGTCCGTGATACTGAACAGCATATTAATACACATTTCTCTGTATAACTTCTATGTTAGGCTGAGGGGAAGGTAATATTTATTGATTACCTAATGCATGTCAGGTATTATACTGGGTACTTTACAGTATAGAATTTTTCTTAATTCACAAGAAGACTATCAGGGATGGACATCTGCACTGTACAGGTGATGAAATCAGGGTCAAACTGCTAAGAAATAACAGAGCTAGTCTTGAACCTCCATTTCTCTGACCTCAAAGACTGTGATCTTTGTGCCCCATGATCATTTTAAAGTAAAGCTGAATTATTCTACTCTTGTAATAAGGTGCTTTGCATTTGAGCATTTTGAAACATTACTATGACCTTATAAGTACCCTATATTTTGGGATAAGGGATTGAAATATCAGAGCTACTAGAATAATTTTTTTATACTCTAATGAAAGAGACCAAATTTTATAAATGTGA
The DNA here is from genome assembly GCA_963574415.1 of Tarsius wallacei. Lineage (NCBI taxonomy): Eukaryota > Metazoa > Chordata > Mammalia > Primates > Tarsiidae > Tarsius > Tarsius wallacei. Next base: position 10,051 of record CAUYQG010055487.1, on the reverse strand, counting down.
ACTCAGGTTTTCTTTCCATAACAGATATTTATTATGATTTGTCATTTATCTGTAGGAAAAGAGAACGGAATCCCATGGATATATTTGACATGGCTAGACATCGGTTGCAAGCTCCTGTCAGAAGACAATCACCTAAGGTCCTAGATGCTACCACTTTTCAGAATATTCATGATTTTAATGAGCTGAAAGATAGAGGTGAGTAAATTTTAAAGATACAGCAAGGGTGTTCTACCCATGTTTAAGTATCTTTAAAGAACTTTGTACCCTTTTTCTAAAGTAAAATTTTATTTATGATATACATTTGAAGTTACAATGAAGAAAACTTCTGTATTTTCTTAGTTTTAATTTCTAATATGGCAAATATGTGTGTGTATGGGATACATAATAAAACTCTTGGGGTTCTTAATTTTTAAGAGTGTAAAGTGGTCTTGGGAGCAGAAAGATTTAAACCATAGAATTGAGCCATTAGTTTCCCTGTGTTATTACATCTAGTTCTCATTCAACCTATGACTTGGTTGTTCGTATTGTTTTTTAATGAGTCTAGAAGCAGTGAAGCCAGGGTCTAATCCAAGTTTCTGTGTCCATAGCTTCTTCTATCAACTTCACTCTTAACCATTTTCACCATTTTATTCTTTTGATAATTTCTGATCGTAAAGCTTTATAGGAATCTTTTTAGGATCATAGAGCTTTATATGTATTTATGATTTTTTTTTATATTCCAGCAGTGTAATTAGTGGGTCAAAGTAGATAATGTTTTCAAGGCTTTATATATATATATGAACTATATTTTGAATCTCAAACTTTAAAAATTAATATTTAATATTTTTTATTCCGGTCAGTTGATATTCATGAAATTGTGACAGAGGTGAATTCTTAGATCATTATTTCCTCCAGTAATGACATTCCTCCTAAAGTTTCAGCAAGTTTGCATTTATCTTGTTTTCTGCATGATATTTGCAAGGACTAGAATATTAATTGGCCAGTAACATTATTTTTTCATTTTTCAGGTATATTTTAGGGATCAGCTGTGATTAATTTTTCACGGCTGCCTGAGTCATAGCCATGTGACTAACCACTTGCATATACCTGTATGTAGTTGCCCTGCTGTGGGTTCTGAGTAGCATCTGGGGACAGTAGGGATGAAGAATGCATTGTCCTCAGCTATTGCTTGTTCTGGGGTCTTCTTTACATTGATATGCTGGTGAAAAGGCATTTCTTAAAGAATATTAATTTCCTCTTCTGTCGTTTTTTTTGTTTTGTGAGGTTTTTTGTTTTTGTTTTTTTGAGTTGGCATCTCACTTCATTGCCCAGGCTGGAGTACAGTGACATGTTCACGGCCACCCCAGCATCGACCTGCTGGGCTCAGGCGTTCCTTCTGCCTCAGCCTTCCAAGTAGCCAGAACTACAGGCATGCGCCACCACACCTAGCTAATTTTTTGTTGTTGTCGTTATTTATTGTAGAGGTGAAGTCTTGCCAAGGTGCCCAGGCTGTTCTTGAATGCGTGGACTTAGGCAATCCTTTCACCTCGACCTCCCAAAGTGCTGCGATTACAGGCTTGAGCCACTGCGCCCGACCTGTAGTTTTATTTTAATGTCCTTTGACTTTGGTGATGTTTTACTATTTGTATTGTTACTTGATTTTGAAATTAGGTTACTCATATGTTACTTATGGTGAAGTTTTATACAATCTCATTTGAAAACAACATTCAACTTAGTTATGTATTTTTTTGTACCAGATTCAGAAACACGAGTTGATCTGAAATTTATGTACCCGGATCCTCCAAGAGATCATCACACCTTAGAAATTCAGCAGCAAGCCCTGCTAAGAGAGCAGCAGAAGAGGCTGAATAGAATAAAAATGCAGGAAGGTGCTGAGGGTAAGGAATAATCATTACTATTTCAAGTAGTATCAGTGGAGTGTTCTTCTGTGGGCTTTCTTTCTACCTTCCTATTGATTTCAATCCCAGGTCCCCTCCACTGGCAGCTCCTTGCTCACATGTCCCTTTTTGGCCATTAATCCCAGAAAAGAACAAGTTGGAGAGAGGGCTCTGATTGACTGGACTAGGGTGGCATATTCACGCGTGAGACAGGCCTAGCTATTCACTGTAGCCAGGAGGATTGAATTCTTGGACTAGGCCAGGTGACATCTGAACGAGGAACTCTAGGGATCAAAGGAAGGCATGCTGGGCAAACAAAGTGCCCTGTCTGGCATTTCTCTACTGTATTGTGGGGGTATGTTTAAGTTTTGATAAGACATAAGCTCTCTAAAGCATCAAATTGGGTTATGGGTATGTTTTTGTATATATAATCAGCCAACTGACAGACACTTACTGAGTGGCTACTAGGAACGCACGTACTGACCCATATCCATGGGATATGGTGATGAATGAAATAGGTTCCTTGATGAACTCAACTAGATCTTTTTAAGGGAACTGGAGCTTACGCTCTGTTGGAGAAGATAGATGGTAAATAAGTTTAACTGTGATGATTATTACAAAGGAGAAATCAAGGATCCCATAGGAGTGTGTAACTGGAGTTGGGGTGGGCAGGCACCTAGAGGCAGAGTGGGGCAAGTTGTCTCAGAGAGTATCGCTGAGCCCTGCTGATACCCAGGTGTATTGCCTGCTCTCATACCTGTGTTTCACCAGCTTTGCCAGCCTTCAGGCCTTTGAAGGGCGACCATGGAAAATGAGTCTTAAAAATACAGCAATCAGGTAGCAAGTATATAGGGGGGTTTCTCCTACTTGTCATTTTAAGGAAAATTTAAGACCCCACCTTGGCAGGCTGGTCTGGCTTGCAGAGTCTGCAGAAGCTTTTTTGACTTCATGAGACAGCTTCACAGGATGCCATACCTTAGGCTCAAATCAAGGGTCACGACTTGGATAAGTATTTGTATAGGGAATGTCTTCCCTCCATCTGGTATAAAATGTTTAATAAAATAGCCCACAGATCACCCTGTGAAAGCAGAATAGGCTAAATTCTATAAGCAGCAGTAGGCACAGCATCTGGACAGAAGAGACCAAGTACGCCTTCAACCTTTGCGCCCATTCATGGCATTTTTCTTTAAAGTCTCAAAGGATGATCTGATCTTCTGGGATCTTGGCAGCTTAGGCTGATGAGCCCCAAAGTAGTCCCTAGGTAGATACAAGAACATTTGGGCACTGAGGGTATCTGTCCCCCACAGAAGCTATCCCCCAACTTCCAGCAAACACTATGATGACATAATTCATAAGAATATGGTCTAACTGTAAACAGTCACAGACATGGCTATACAGTATCTTGAGATGGAATACAGGCTGTCATTGGCAGCCTATTTATTCCCAAAGGCAGTATCTAAAAGGGCAAATACAGTTTTCAGAGGAACACATAGGAAAGCTGGTCAAATTGGAGAGGTTTGGGAACACCTGATCCAAAATCTTTGCCTATGGAAGTGGGTGCCTGCAATTGAGCTTACTTCAGTTCCTTGTGAGGGAGCCCTCTGTTGATCTCCATGCAGCAACTTCTATAGATTGTAGAAACATGACAGAAGATGAATACTGCATTCATCATTTTCTTTTTCTATAGGCATTAGTTTTCAGTTCACAATGATTTTACTTCTATATTCATAAATGTGAATCGGAGACTTTTATACAGCTAGAATGGATGCAGGGTCATATTTATTAATAAGCAAGTCATAGCTTAAAAATATTCTGAGTGTGGTAGTTGAAAAGTATTTTTTAGCAGAGAGCTAGTTATAAGAGATATTCAAAAATATAATTTTATATATTAAACATTTTCGAACCTTTTAACTTGCTTTTGTTCTCCATTGACCACAGCTGATTTAGATGCCATCCCAAGTGCTAAAGTACAAAAGCAAAGAATGGTAAGCAACCAGGTATAATTTTTCAAGTTAGTTTTGGGGGGATAAAAATCTTTAGGACTATGCTAAGTGAGTATTCAACATTTTGGGTGCTTCAGGAATATTGAGTTTAAAATGTAAATCTTGTCTCTTCAGTGTGGTGGGCAACTAGAGAAATGGAAACATATTGTGAAGGCTAAGAACACAATTCTAGCACTAGACTGTAGTCGCTTTTTAGCTGTGTGTGTGACTTAAGGCAAGTTATTTCATCTCTCTATGTCTCAGCTTCCTAATCTGTAAAATGAGGTAATAGCACTTAACCTCTGAGGGTGGCAGTAGGGATTAAATTAATATTTGCAAGGCACGTAGAGACAGGCCTAGCATATAAGTTCTATGTAAATGTTTATTAAATAAATAAAAATAGCTCATGTTGTGATCATTAAGTGAGATGATATATTAAAAGCCTTTAGAGTGGGGCCTGGCCCATAACGAGTGCAGTGTGAGTGTTTGCTGCCATTAATATTAGCGGCAGTAGAAACAAGAGTCTATAATGTAAGCAGTGGTGAGGCCCATAAAGAAAATAAGCAAGGTAAGGGGACAGAAAGTTATAACTCTCATTCCTGTCCTGAGAAGGTGACATTTGTGCATGACAGAATAAAGGGACAGGATGAGCCGTTTTCATTCAACAAATATTTTTGAATACTTCTAATGGACCAGAAACTGTTCCAGGTGCCAGGTGTATGTGAGTAAACCAAAGGGACAAAAATCCCTGCCTTCTGAGGGCTTGCATTCTGTAAGGAGAGACAATAAACAAATAAATTTGGTAGTATGTTCTGGGGAAAATAATAACAGGAAAGGAGGCTGGGGGTACTGGGGAGGGAGGGTTTGCAGTTTGAAATACAGTGGGCATGGGGCCTCACCGGTTAGGTAACATTTGAGTAAGGACACCAGGGAGGTGGCCATGGGGAACAGTGAGGGACATCCGGAGGAAGAGCATTCCAAGCAGAGGCCCTGGTGGGTTGCCTGGCACACGTAAGGAGCAGTGAGGAGTTCGGAGGGGCAGTGCCATGAGCAAGGGCTAGTCGAGGCAAGTGGGGCAGGGGATGACAGTGAGGCTGCAGGGTCCCAGAGCCTGTTCCAGGGCTTTGTCTTTGACTCTCTGCATGTGATGAGAAGCCTCCAGTGTCTTTGAGTGGAGGATTGACATGATCTGCTTGAGGTTTTCACTCAGTCACTGACTGCTGAGCGTTAAGAATAAACTACGAAGCCAGGCTTGGTGGCTCAGCCTGTAATCCCGCGCCTTGGGAGGCTGAGGTGAGTGGAATGCCTGAGCTCGTGGGTTCGAGACCCGCCTGGGCAACTTGGCCAGACCTCATCTCTACAATAAATCAAAAAATTAGCCGGGCGTGGTTGCGCACGCCTGTAGTTCCAGCTACTTAGAAGGCTGAGGCGGAAGGATCGCCGGAGCCCGGCAGGTCGAGGCTGCAGTGGCCACTGCACTCCAGTCTGGGCGACGGAGTGAGACTCCAAAAAAAAAAAAAAAGAATATACTACGAGGGACACGGACAAGAAGATCCTGCAGTAACCTAGGCAGGAGACGAGCTGGCATAGACCAGGGTGAGAGTGGCGGGAGTGGTCAGAAGTGGTTGGACTTATTTTGAAAGGAGACTTGATAGGATTTTTGGCATACTGAAGTAGAGTGAGAGGAGTCAAGATGGACTTCATGCTTTTTGGCCAGGAGTTGCTATTTAAGGTAGAAAAGCAGGAGAAACAAATTTAGAAGCTGGGGGAGATGATTGGGAACTTAGTTTTTGACATGATAAGTTTGAGGTGCCTATTAGGCAAACAACTGGAACCGGCAAGTACACAGCTATGAGAGTTCAGGGGAAAGATGGAGATTAGAAATACAAGTTAATCTTCCTAGCATCTTGTGATGTAGATAGTATTTTCCCCATTTTCAGATAATAAAAGTAAGGCTCAGCTAGGCTCTTACTTGGGTAAGGGCTATCAATTAATAGCTGTTGGTGCATGGTTTTGACCAATGATGATGATGATAACAGTAATTTGCACACTCTACCTGTGCAAGGTGCTTGACATTTATTTGCTCTAAAGTTCACAAGGCAAGCTTATGCCTATTGTACATAAGACGAAAGTGATATTTAAAGGCTTATTTATTATCTTGCCCATGGTCATGCAGCCAAATAAGCAATGAAGTCTAGATTTGAACCCAGGACTCCAGAGCTCCTACTTGTCCCTGTACCACTTAGCCTGGGACACCTATTTGGAAAGACTCTGTAGTTGGGTAGGTTTCTCCTTATGTGACAGTCACTTTTCTCAGATACTGAAATGTAACCAGGATTTTGGTTAAAATCCTGGAATAATAACAGCAGATTTTACTGAGTAGAAGCTCAGCATAAGCCAACATTTTATCATGGCTATTTACAAAGAAATAATAAATCTTGACTCCAATCTTCTTAGAAATGGGATAACATGGAAAACACAGGATGAAATTGAGGATCGTCATGGAGAAGCTAAGGCTTAGGTGAACTTTGATCACTTTTCAGTTATGTGAAGGAAGGAATGTGATGCAGAGAAGTCAGACAACATGCATGAAGCACTAAGAATAGCTAGTTGCAGCCATTTGATTTAGCTGCTGTGATTATCATTACTATTATGCGAAAAAGTCAAGAATCAGTGGATGGTAAATGAAGAAGGAGATTTAAGTTCAGTATATGGAAGAATTCAGTGTAAGAGAACTTTCTAATAACGAATGCGGTGTATCATTGCAACGCATTGCCTTAAAAATTAATGGACAGCTCTTTGCTGGAGTGTCCTAGCAAAGCCCAGATGTCTGGCAAGAAGGTCCAGAGAGGTGCAGCTGGATTTAGGCTCCTTCTGGCATAGGTTGATACTGTTCTGTATTGTTAAATATGCCATGGGTAAACTTACTACCTTTCATTCGAGAACTCATGATAAGCCCAATCCTAGCATTATTTTTTCCCCTCCTCTGTATACTGTGATATCTGCTGTGTCATCATGACAATTGCTGTCACGTAGGGCTGTTGTCTGAGGGTACGCCTCTCTCTCCCCCGCATGGGCCCATGATCTACTCCAGAGCAGAAACTCTTAACTCATCTTTGTATCCCCAATTGTAGCATGGAAGAAATAGTAAGTGCTCTACAGATTTATTGAAAGGATGAGTGGATCTTGGCAGTGGCTTAAAGACTTTTAATGTTTAATTGGGTCCATTGCTTTATACTCTATTTTCAACAGTAGTAATGCGATCCTTTTCTTGGACTTCAACCACCAGGGGGCAGGAAAGAGTGTTCAGGAGTCAAATGTCTTTGCTTGCCAGAATCTCTAGTCCAGAGAGATCATGTCTTAGTGCTGTCACTGTCTTGGCCAGGAGTTGTATGTGCGAAGGCTTTCCAGTATTTTCTGGGCTTTTAAGAGCTTATATGGTATGGGAGTCAGTCCTTCGTCTACTCCTCTCCCACTTTTGAGGGGAACAGTGTGGAAACTTGCCTTTTTTTAGTACAAATGTGTTGCTTTTCCACATTGAACAAATAAAAATAGTCATTAATATGTGATGTTCCTTTTAGCCCAGAGATGACACTAATGATTTCTTGAAAAACTCATTATTGGAATCTGATAGTGCTTTTATTGGTGAGTATGTTTATTTTAACTTGTTAATGTTATATTGTTTACATGTTAAACAATATTGATATTTCTTTTAAAGTGCCTTTCTCCATACTTGCAAAACCTGTACTGTACTGTTAAAAAAAGGAATATTCTCTTTTACTGTTATAATGAACAATTATCAAATGTGACTTGCAAAGTTTTCAAAACCAGAATTACTGAAATGAACTTTAAAAGTCTTAGGAATAGTTGATGGAAAATCCTGCACGTTAATGCTCATAGGAGCTTTATCTGTAATAGCCAAAAATGAATCAGCCCAGGTGTCTTTCAACAGATAGATGGTTAAACAGACTCCAGTGCAACCATGCCATGGAATGATACTCAGCAATAAAAAGGAACAAACTGCCGAAACATGTACTAATCTGGATGACTCTTCATGGAAATATGCTGAGCAAAAAAGCCAGTCTCAATAGTTGCGTATACTATATGATTCCATTTATATAATTTTCTTTTTTTTTGAGGCAAGGTCTCGCTGTGTTGTCCAGGCTGGAGTGCAGTGGTGTGATCCTGGCTCACTGCAGCCTCGACCTCCTGGACTCAAATAATCCTCCTATTTCAGCCTCCCGAGTAGCTGGGACTACAGGTGCATGTTACCACACCCAGCTAATTTTTTTTTTTTTTTTGGAGGGATGAGGTTTTACTATGTTGCTCATGCTAGTCTTGAACTCCTGGGCTTAAGCAATCAATCCTCCTGCCTCAGTCTCTGAAAGTGCTGGAATTACAGGTGTGAGCCACTATGCCTGGGGTTATATAGCATTTTTGAGATGGCAAAACTTAGAAGTTGAGAAAAGATTAGTAGTTGCCAGGAGCTGAGGGGTGAGGAGAGGTGTATAACTAGTTTAAAAAAAGGCAACATGAGGGATCCTTGTGGACCCAGAACGGTTTAACATCTTGTTTTCTGGGGTTTGTAAACACAAACGTAAACAAGTAATAAAATAGTGGCCAATCTCAGTGGTTTAGCCTGTAATCCCAGCACTTTGGAAGGCCTAGGCGAGTGGATTGCCTGAGCCCATGGATTTGAGACCAGCCCAGGTAACTTGGCAAGACCTTGTATCTACAATAAATCAAAAATTAGCTGGGCATGGTAGTGCGTTCCTGTAGTTGCGGCTACCTGGAAGGCTGAGGCGGAAGGCTGGTTAGAGCCCAGTGTCGATGCTGGGGTGGCCGTGAGTGTGGCACTGCACTCCAGCCTGGGTGATGGAGTGAGACTCCAACTCAAAAAAAAAAACAAAACAGCATAGCACTTATTACACACATGCACACACAGGTGAGTACAGATAAAATGGTAAATTTGAATAAGATCTGTGGAATGTATCAGCATTAATATCCTGGTTGTGAGATTATAGTTACCATTAGGGGAAGATTTGACAAAGTGTGTAAAGGATCTCTTTTATTTCTTAGACTGCATGTGAATCTATAATTAGTCTTCAGAAGATACATGAAGGTACCACAGGATCTTTTTTAAAAGTACTATAATAAACCCTTATACTGTACTCTTATCATAAGCACTTTTATTATCCTAGAACCATCAGAGAATCATCTCTTCTACAAATCAGTTGTATTTAATGCCAATTTCTCTAGATATTCATGTGATAGAAATTCCAAATTGACTTGAATTTCTTAGATTTTTTGTTTGTCTTTGTGTTGTGGTCTCACTCTCGCCCAGGCTGGAGTGCAGTGGCATGATCATGACGATCATGGCTCACAGCAGCCTTGACTTCCTGGGCTCAGGTGATCCTTCCACCTCAGCATTCTGGGACTACAGGTGCACGCCATCATGCCTGGCTAATTTTTTTATTTTTTGTAGATATGTGATCTCGCTATGTTGCCCAGGCCGGTCTCAGATTCCTGGACTCACTCAGTCCTTCTGCCTTGACCTTCCAAATACTTTGATTACTGGCTTGAGCCGCCACACCTGGGGGGTGTGTGTGTGTTTGTAAATGAGTTTTTCTTTTCCAAGGAAGTTGCACTGGGAAGAATAAAGTTAAACCAGCAGGTGATAGGGATGGGAAGATAACTCATCAGTGGAGACATCAGGGAAGTGTGACCTGTTTTTCCTAACACTGAAGATAGTCTGGGCCATTCAAGGTGGTGTGTTGGAATAGTTCATTACACTAGACCAAAGATACAGCTGTATGTCTTTCTGGCTAATGGTCACTGCCAATGCTGTGTAGTCATGACTGTGTTAAGCATTGCGCTAATGAATATAAGGCTGGTGATTTCAGTGCTTTTTTGACAAAGATAATTTTTAAAAAATTGTAAAATAATGCACATAAACATAACATTTACCATTTTAATCATTTTAAAGTATACAGTTGAGTGGCATTAGTACATTTATATTGTGCAGCCGCCACTACCATCTCTCTCCAGAACTTTTTTTTTTTTTTTTTGAGTTGGAGTCTCACTCTGTCGCCCAGACTGGAGTGCAGTGGCCGCTCCCGGCCACCGCAGCCTCGACCTGGTGGGCTCCGGCGATCCTTCCGCCTCAGCCTTCCAAGTAGCTGGAACTACAGG
>CAUYQG010055486.1:0-35336 GCA_963574415.1 Tarsius wallacei | reverse complement strand
GGGGGGGCGGGGGGGGGGGGGGGGGGGGCCGGCCGGCGCCGCGGGGGGGGGGGGGGGGGGGGGGGGGGGGGCCGGGGCCCGGGACGGCGCGGGACGGGCTCCCGGGAGCGCCCGGCGCACCGTACTGTGGGGGGGCGTCCCGGCTGCGCCTGGCCTGTCTCTGCAGCCCAGCGTGGCTAGCCGCCGGCGCTCGTCGATGCTGACCCTCCAGTGGCGGCCCGGGCGCCTGCGCTCCGGCTCGCACACCTGCGGGGACAGGCAGCGGGTCGCGGTGGGCCGTGGCTCCTCTGGCCGCTCCTCCGCCTCCTCCCCCAGCACCGCCGACCCTCTGCGCTTTTCGCGCGGCGAGTGGCCTTTCTGCAACGCAGTCTGCCCAACCGCCCCCGCTCGGCCTCCCCGCTCAGCCTCCCCTACTCCAGCGCAGGCTCCCCGCGGCCCTCGGGGCCTAACGTGGCCGCTCAGCGATCTGTGCGGGGGCGCCAGTGGCTGCCCCGCTGCGCTGAGCGGCGGGTCTGCCCGAGACCGCAAAGTCCCTGCAGCCGCTGCCCCGCGGCCGGCAGGGGGCCCTGAGGCTGGCCGGTGCGCACACTCAGGGGGAGCCGGAGGCTGCGGGGAGGCGCGGTCAGCCCGCCTGCTGGGCGCCTCCAGAAAGGCAGAACTCAAGGAACCCACTCCTCCCCACGGCTCTCTAAAGGGTCATAGATCAGCGAAAACAATGCTCGTGAATTGCTAAGGACAAAGGAACAACGCCACAGGCCGGAGACCGGAAGAGGTAACCAGCGGGACAGACCAGAAGCAGGTGGGGTCCTCCAGGACGGCCTTCTCCCCCAGGGAGGAACTCTGCCCAGCCAGGAAGAAGCCCACCGTCCCCTACCTCACCCACGAGTGGGGTGGGAGGGCAGGGAGAGAGGAGAGAAGGGGGTGCCATGCTGAAAATAGAGGATTAATACAAACTCAAAGTGAAGTCCCCATCCCTCAAATATTAAACAGAATTACTGTGTGGTCCAGCAAACCTACATCTGAGTAGATACCCAAAACAGAAAGCAGGGACATGGACAAACATGTGCACACCGTGTCCAGAGCCCCGTACATTATTCACAACAGCCGAAACAGAGACACAACCCCGGTGTCCATAAGGGGTGAATGAACGAGCAAAATGTGGCCCTTCCATACAGTGAAACATGGTTCAGCCTCAAAAAATGGGGAATTTTTTGTTTGAGTCAGTCTCTGTCGCCCAGGCTGAAGTGCAGTGGTATGCTGCTTCTGTCTCAGCCTCCGGAGTAGCTGGGACCACAGGCACACACCAGCCTGCCCAGCTAATTTTTTAGATGTATTGAAGAGATAAGTTCTCATCAGGTCGCCCAGGCTGGTCTCAAATTCTGGCTCAGGCAATCATTTCACCTCCACCTCCCAAAGTGGGATCACAGGCATGAACTACCATGCCTAGCCAAGAAGGAGGGAAATCCTGACACATATACAACATGGATGAACCTTGAGGACAGTATGTTGAGTGAAATAAATCAGTCAGAAAAGGGCCCACACTGTACGATTCCACTTATATGAGATGCTATAGTAGCCAAACTCACAGAGATGCAAAGGGGAAAGGTGGGTGCCAGGGGCTGGCGGGGGGAATGAGGAGTTCGTGTTTTATGGGTACAGATTTACAAGACGAAAAAGTTCTGGATATCTGTTTCACAATAATGTGAATACACTTTTCACTACTGAACTGTATGCTTAAAAGTGGTTAAGATAGCCGGGCTCGGTGGCTCAGCCTGTAATCCTGCACCTTTGGGAGGCTGAGGTGAGTGGATTGCCTGAGCCCGCTACCACGCTCGGCTAATTTTTTTTTTTATTTATTGTAAAGATGAGGTCTCGCTTGCCCAGGCGGGTCTCGAATCCGCGGGCTCAGGCAATCCACTCACCTCAGCCTCCCAAAGGTGCGGGATTATAGGCTGAGTCACCGAGCCCGGCTTCTTTTTCTTCTAAGATTAAAATTACACCTGGATTTTTCCCCCACATTTTTGGAAATTTTGCTTTATCTACTTGCTTATTAACTTTCTTTACTAGCTTTTACAAATTTAGCTTTCTATAGGCTAACATTTTCCTAATTTAAAAATATTCTCTTAACCTGTTAATTATTGAGAGACAATGTAGCAAAGTATATAAAAGCACAAGCTACAAAACCATATTCTACAAGTTCAAATTCCAGCTTGTCTACTAAACAGCAGGATACATTGTTCAAATTATTTAACATATCTACTCTTCAATTGTTTTCATCTGAAAGTTTGGGACATAAAAGTCATATTTGCCTCATTGCATTGTAAGGATTAAATGATTTAATATATGTATAAAGCACTTAAGACACTACCTGGCACATAATAAGTGCTAAACAAATATTGTCTCTTAATGTCATCCTCTCTGAATTTACCAATCTATTTCTTCATTTTTGGTGTCTTGAAACCACTGAATTAGACTCACATAATGTTTTCCATGTCTGGTTCTGCTATATTTTCTTTCATGTCACTTTCTGTGAAAAGTGGTGAAAATTAAAGAGATAAATGTCAGTGGATGTAAAAGTATTATATAATTCCCAAATCTATTTGGATTCGTCTTCATTTCTGATGACAAAGGCCATCTTTACCGTTTCCATCTACCCAGGACAATGATTTTCTACAACTTGTCTAATGGCTGCAAATTTAATGTTTGTATTTTAACTACCAAATTTCAATGATTATATTCACAAAAAATTATAGAAAAATATCAAACACACTTCTAAGTACTCCACAAATTAAAAATATCAACTTTATATAAACAGCGTGTAGCTATTTATATGTGTACTCATTACATTTTCCTTTTAAGAACTGTTGAATAGAATTCCTACTGTTTTCCCACTTGGTGTCTCTAAGTTTTCTAGCACTTTCTTTGGTAAGGCAAATTAAATTATTTGAGAACTCAGAACTCATAAACTCTGAAACAATATTGTTAGAAATGTCAATAAATTTCTCTGAATACAAAATATGTAGATGGCTTTATTCACTTAAGAAGCAGTCCCAACCTTTGAAATAGTGATGGCTGTATAGAGAAGTCATAGGGCAAGAGCTAACAAACTATAGCCCGGCAGCTCCATCTGGCATGCCACTTGTTTTTGCAAATAAAGTTTTATTGAAATGTAGTCATACTCATTCATTTACATATTGCCTATGGTTGCTATTTCTCTATAGTGGCAGAGTTGGGTAGTTGTGACAGAGAACATAAAGCCCATAAAACCTGAAGTGTTTACTATCTGGTCCTTCACGGAAAGAATTTAGAGATAGTTGACATACATAAACCTGATTTTTGTCCTTGTTCTACTGTCTTTTTAGGGAAATAATTTAATGTGTGTGTGTGTGTGTGTGTGTGTGTGTGCGTGTGTGTGTGTGTGTGGTATGATGATGAAACAATTACTTCTTAACTTTTACTACTATATAGTAATTTTACCTATGTTTGTAGGTCAAATAAAGGGGACCGCAAGCATGTGTTGTGTGTGTGTATGTGGTAGTGTGTGTTCCTATTTCCTTTCAACATAAAGCTAATGCTTTAGGATTTGTCCATGTACAATTATTTTGAAAGTCTTCTATAATGTGGCCTGTGAATAATATTCCCTTGTATGTACATATTACAGTTTGTTTATACAGTCACCTGCTGATGGGCATTTTGGTTATTTTCAAATTTGTGCTATTATAAATAAAGTAACTATTAATATGAATGCACAGATCTTTGCATGGACATGGGCCTTAATTTCCTTGGATAAATACCTAGAAATCTAATAGCTTAATCATATGTTTCGTCTTGAGAACTGACAAATTGTTTTCCAAAGCCAATTTACCATTTTACATTTCTACCAGAAGTGTGGGATAGTACCAGTTCCTCCAAACACTTGCCAACACTTGGTATGGTCAGTCTTTTACATTTTAGTCATTCTAATAGATGTGTGGTGCTAGCTGATTGAGGTTTTAACTTTGCATTTACTTAAAGAGTAAGGATGTTGAGCATCTTTTCACATACTTGTTTGTGAAGTATTTGTATCATACCTGTTTGAATAATTGTTTGTTTTCTTATTAAGTTTTGAGAGCTTTTTCCTACTCTGTAAATTGTCTTTTTATTTTGAGAATGTTTTCTGAAGAGCAGAAATTTGGTTTAAGTTCAATTTATCAATTTATACTTTTATGGACTGTGCTTTTTCTTTTGTATCTAAAGATCTTTGCTCAATCCAAGGTCACATATATTAGACCACTCTAAGTTTTCCCACAGCTCTCGAATACTCTGTTCATTTAAATAATTTCTCTTTTTTTGTTGTGCTTTATTTTGAATACCATCTCTTGCTCTGTCTTCAAGTTCACTAATCTTTTTTGTCTACAATTACTTATCTGCTTATTCCATTCAGTACATTTGAAATCTCACACATTGTAGTCTAATTTCTAGAAGTTTGATTTTGAGTCTTCTATATCTTCTAGACTTCCACTTAACTTTTTGAACATAAGAGAATTTTGAGAATAAATATCTTAATGTCTTTTTTTGTCTGCTAATCCTAACATTTATGTCAGTTCTGGGTTACTTTTTATTGTGTATGTATCTCCTAATTATGGGTCACATTTTCTTTTTAATTTTTTTTCAATGCCTTTGGGGGATATAAATAATTTCTTTTATCTGGGCTTTAAGAGTACCCACCACTCCCACCTGTGCACATTGTACCCAATAGGTGATTTTTTTTTATCCCTCCATCCCTTTCCTCCCATGGGTCATATTATTCTCCTTTGCATTCTTGGTAACTATTAATTAGATGCCAGACATTGTGATTTTACTTTGTTGGTGTTAATTGCTTTGGTTCCTGCAAACATTCTAAAGCTTTGTTCTGGAAGGTTGTTATGTTACTTGAAAACAGTTAGATACTTTGGGGTCTTGCTTTTAAGTTTTTTTTTTTAAAGAAAAACTTAAGGAGAAATGCTCAGTTAAGGCCTAATTATCCCCCATTACTGAGGCAAGACGTTCACACACTCTCTAATGCCCCATAAACTGTGAGGTTTTCCAATGTGGCTGGTGGGACAAGAAATTATTGCCAGCTGTTTTTAAGTGTGAAGAACTATTCCCTCGAATCCTTTTGGGAAGTTCTTTCTCCAGCTTGGATAATTTCCTCATAATTATGTGCTTATCAGTACCCAGCTGAATATTTGAGGAAGACCCCCCCGCCTCCGAGGACCCTCAGGGATCTCTATGCAACTCTTGTCTTTCCAGTCCTGTGTCCAAAGGAACTTAGTTTGGGCTGATCTCCTTGAATTCTCAGCTCTTTCTCTGCAGTTCAGGGGTTCACTGGCCTCCAACAGGCCCTGCCAGGGTTTCCCTTCCTTATATTGCAGCCTGAAGGCAGTAAGTTTGGGGTAATTGTGGAACTCATCTCATTCAATTTTTGTCACTCAGGGATTTTGGAATTTTAATGCATTTATACAGTTTAAAAAGTAAACTATTGCTTCATAAACTTTTTAAAAAATGTTGTCTAAGATGGGAGGAAAAATTTAATCCCTATTACTTCTTCTTGGTCTGAAACAAAAGTTACTTTTTACTCTAATCAGTTTTTGCTTTATGTATTTTGAAGCTCTGTGTCAGGTGCTTATACATTTTGGATTTTTTTTGTTAATCTGATAAATTGATCATTTATCATTATGAAATGTTTCTCTTTATCCCCTGTAATATTGCTTGTTCTAAATTCTACTTCATCTTATATTAGGATAGCCACACCATATTTCTTAATACTTCGTGCTTTTTTAGTATATCTTTTTCTACCTTTTTACCTTTATCCTATCTATATATAAAGGTATATCTTATAAAGAGCATGCAATGGGTTTTGATTTTATCTTCTTTTTTCTTCAGCACTCCACAAATGTTATTCCATTATTGTCACTTGCCTTCCACTCTCTCTGGTGATGTCAGTCATTCTTTATATTATTGTTTCTATATGTAATACGTTCCCTCTGCCTTCTTTAAAGATTCTTTTTCTTAATCTTCAGTTTTCAGTCTGATAATCTTTTTCTGTTAACTAGAGTGTTTAGTCCTATTCTACTTAATACATCTGTTAATATGATTCTGTTTAACATTCCATCTTATTTTTGATTTTTTTGAACCTATTGATTTCATTTTTTTCCCTTTCTTATATTATTCTAGATGGATCGTATGTTTTAGGTATAACTTCTGGAGTTGTTTTCTTATTAATTATTCTAGTTGTTATAATATGAATCTTTATGTTATCACAGTCCACTTTCAGACAAAATAAACATTGCAAGAACTTTAACAATAGTATCATTTTAGTATCTTTTCTCATCAGTTTTATATTATTTTAATGCACTACATATATAATATACCCCAATACATAGATATTATTTTATTTTGAAGCCAATAGTCATAAATTAATAACTATATATACTGACAAAGTTATGAAAAATACTGATTTATATTTACCCAGATTTATTCTTTTTGGTGCTCTTCCTTTTTCCTACAAATCTGAGTTCCATCTGGCACAATTTTCTTGCAGATTAAAGAATTTATTTGATCACTTCTTGTAGTGAACCTCTGCTAGAGATAAATTCTCTGTTTGTATCTATTTAAAAGTATCATCACTTCATTTTAAATGAATATTTTCACTAGAAGTAGAATTTTAGATTTACTATATTTTTTCTTCAGCTCTCTCTAAATGTTATTCCATTGCCATTTGCCTTCCATTGCTTCTGGTGGTAAGTGGGTCATTCTTTATTTTATTGTTTCTATCATGTAATAGTTTCCTCCTGCCTTTTAAGATTCATTTTCTCAATCTTCAGTTTTTAGGAGTTTAACTATAATGTGTGGTTTGCTTTGTGTTTATTCTGTTTGGATTTTATGGAGCTTCTTGGAGCTAGATTGTCTTTTATTGGCTTTGGAAAGATTTCAGCCATTGTGTTTTCAAATATTTCTTCTGTTTAATCTCTTTATTCTCTCCTACTGGGACTCTAATTACTATAGTTATATCAGATCTTTTAACATTGTCTCATAAATCTTGAAACTCTTTTTCTTCCTTCTTCCTCTTTTCTTCCTGTTTCTCTTTCTTGTTGTCTTCTTTGTTCTTCTCCTTCTCCCCATTTTTATCCTCCTCCTCTTCCCTTCTTCCTTTCTTTACCTTCTTCTTCCCTTTCTTCTCCCCCCATACTGTGCCTTTTTTTCTGCATATCTTTTTCTTCCCCCTCCTCCTCCTCTTCCTTCTTCTTCTTCCTTTTCCTTCTTTTTATCTTTTTATTTCTTTGTTTTTCAGTTCCTACACTTTCATTGTTTTTTTTTTTAATTTTTAAATTTTAAAAATGTGGGGTACAATTCTGGGTTAGGTATACAAGTGTTCATTATGCAGGTACCCTTGTTGATGAGGTGTGTCCACCCTTCTCCCCTGACAGAATTGATTCTTTCCTCTGGTGAATCTAGTTTGCTTTTAAGCCAGTTGAATAAATTCTCAATTTTTATGTATTTTTTCACTTCTAACTTTACTATTTAATTTGTTTTTATAGTTTCCATGCATATGCCCAAATTTGCATTTTTGTGCATCTGCTCAAATTCCCCATCTGTTCATGCATGTGGTGCACCTTTTCCACTAGATTCTTTATAATTTTTATTATATAATTATTTTGAAATCTGGTAATTATAATCTCTTGGCCATATCTCAGTTTGTCTCTAGGTTACTATTTTTTCTCTCCATCATCAGTCATTTCTGTGCTTTATAAGTTTTTTATTTTATACAAAACATTTTGTATACAATAACAGTAGAGAGTAAAGTACATTCTATTTTTCTCTAGAAAAGATTATGTGCCTTCAGGCCCTTTCATATATAAATTAATAGATTTTGAGCTTGGCCTGGGCTTGATTGCAGCTTTAGTTTTTTAATAGACTACTAACCTCATATTTTAAATTCAGTATTAGAATTTTTCCTTCTGCAAAGTTTTGGGTCTGAGTACTGGTGAGTTTCTTCTTTGTGTCTTACAACAAAGCTACCAGACTTTAAAACCTCACCTATGGAGATAACTTTTCACTCAGAATGTATTAGGCAGATTTATCTTAGCTCTTCTGCTTTGTCCCTAGCTTTTGAGTGCCCAATTTTTTAATGCAGGAGAATCATGAAAAAAGCTTGGCCTGTGTCTGTAGAGTTGTCTTGTGTCTGAGGCTCCTTGGGATTCTAATCTGCCTTACTAGCTCACATACAGTTGTTACAAGTTTCTCCTTACCTGCGTAAATGATGGATTCTTGAATTGCCTGCACACCAGGATTGAAAACAGCTATAGTTCTCTTATCTTCTACAAAATGCTGATTACTCTTTGAATTTTAGTTATCTTTGCATTCTTAGATCATGGGTAGATTCAGAATGCTATATCTTTATAACTAATGTGACTTATTTTTGGTTATTAGAGTGAGAGTAATAGTCTCTTGTAGCTTTCTTTCTTTTTTTTTTTTTTTGAGTTGGAGTCTCACTCTGTCACCCAGGCTGGAGTACAATGGCACACTCATGGTCACTGCAACCTCAATCTACTGGGCTCAGGCGATCCTTCCACCTCAACCTTACAAGTAGTTGGAACTACAGCTGTGTACCACCATGCCTGACTAATTTTTTGTTTTATCATAGAGACGAGGTTTCACCAAGTTGCCCAGGCTGGTCTTAAACCTCTGGACTCAGGCAATTCTCTTGCCTTGGCCTCCCAAAGTGCTGGGATTATAGGCTTGAGCCACTCTGCCCGGCCTTCTTGTAGCTTTCTATGTCCTAACCAAAAGCAAAATTCCTCTATTTATCTGCTTCTTAAAACAATAAGTTTGAGTAAATGTTTAAAATAAGTCGAACATTTACAAACATAGGGTTTCTTTTTTCTTTTACATTTTAGGTAGAATTATTATTTGAAGCTAAGCATAAATAATCAATTAATATAGATATATGAATTTATAAAAACTGATTAACTTGATACTGTTTTGCTAATGTAGTTAATACTGAAAAAGGAAAGAGGATAATATATGGTTTATGTAGTCATTAATCAGCTTTTTACTAAAAATAAAATAAATGTCATTTCTTTTCCTCTTTAGAATAAGAACATTCTGAGTGGAAAGCTGTATTAATTGCAAATAGTGAAAATTAACAAGAGAAAAGCAAAGTTTGTTACAATGGTATAGAGACATTTTTCAAACTCTTATATTTAATCTTTATTTTAAGATAGAATTAAAATTGCCATTTTGAGTTCTAATAGATAAAATTTATGAATTAAATAAGGTTGCCTTTACTGTAGTCAAGATAAATGGGTCTAAAATGGTGGGACTTCTTTCCATAGCAAGTAAGTTTTTGTTTGCTCTGTAGAGTGTAGAAGTAAGGGAATAAGAATATCACAAAGTAAGTCATGAATGCTTTAATACCCGACCATAGTTTCCATTTATAGAAGGTAACAAGGCCAGAACATTACTGTCAAGATATTATTCAAAATGTTTCTATATAAACAAAATATATTCCCTTCTTGTTATGAGACCCTATTGGTACATAAACAGATGAAGACATATAAATAAAATTGAAAATCATTTAAATTATTTGGCATATAGCTGGAACTTCTTTAAAGTTTGTTTTATCTGGTTGTGGTAAAGACTGTGTTATTATGCCCAGTTATTTGTTGCTTTATTTATAAGAGGATTGTATATTCTTATCCATTGTTAGAAAGGCTACAGTACATTTCGATGAGTTGTTATGCATTCCCACTCCACTGAGTCAGGCTTCATTATTGACTTACTTAAGCTAATGGAGTGTGAATAGAAGTGACTATATGTGGTGTCTGAGTAGAACCTTCAGGAGTCGTTGTATGATTCAGCCATTGCTCTTTCTCCTTGCTCAAGATTAGAGTAATTGCTACTCTGTGAATTTGCTTACTGAATTTTTATTTAGAAATGTAGCACCCCAAATTTTATTTGAATGCAATTTGAATATTTGGAAACTGAGGTTGGCACCATTTAAAAATAGTTTCTAGTATATGTGCAGAAGCTGATAGACAACACAATTATTGGGCAAAATAAGACTATTGTGTTATTTAAGGCAGCTTTTAAGATGTTTCCATAAAGAGATTCTCCCCAAGTTCTATAATTTGGTTGAATAATAAAGGAGTTTTTGATTCCTCATGAAACCATCTTCCTCTTCTAGCCTGATTGAGAAGCTCTGCTCCCTGGGGTCATTAAGGGCCTTGGTTTCCATCCATTTCATTCCTCCTCACATTGGGTCACTGTGTGATTCTGCATAGTCAAGGTTGGCCATTGAGTTATTTATATTTATAGCTTATCATAAAAGGAAAGAGAGAAGGTCTCAGGCAAGGCATTTTCTTTTAAATAAACAACATGGAAGTTGTGTGTGGTGTATTTCCACTTTGCTCCATTGCAAAGGAACCTGAAAATTTAGTCTCTAGCAGGTTGCCTATGATTCCAGAAACTTTACTACCATGGGGTAGGAGAGAGTTTGTGGTAATCACCTCATTATTTAAACTGACAAACCAGATCATTCAGCCCTCATATAGACTGCATTTTTCAGAATTCTTGAGTTGAAAAAGACTCTAGAAGCCATTTCACTCAGCCCTCGAGAGAGACAAATACTTACCTTCATCTTTAGCTTTTTGAGAACAGATCATTTAGATCTCTTCTTGGTTGTCTCCTTTAGTATCCTAAGACACTAAATCATGAAGTTCTTTATAATGTCTGGCACATAGAAGACACATGACTTAAATATTTGCCAACTGTTTATCTGACCAAAGCCTAACATCTAGGATCTGCAAGAAAGTCAAACATACTGAAAAGAAAAAAATAAACAGCCCTATTTAAAAGTGGACAAAAGATATGAATAGACACTTCTCAGAAAAGATATATAAGCAGCCAACAGATACATGAAAAAAGGTTCAGCTTCACTAATCATCAAAGAAACGCAAATTAAAACTACACTGAGCTACCACTTAACTCCATTCAGGATGGCCATCATCAATAACTCAAAAACAACAGATGCCAGACAGGATGCAGGGAAAAGGGAACACTTTGGTGGGAGTGTAAACTAGTACAATCTGTGTGGAAAACAGTTTGGTGATTCCTAAAAGATCTAAAAATAAATCTTCCATTTGATCCAGCAATTCCCCTTCTGGGAATATACCCAGAGGAACTCAAACTACTCTATGAAAAACATACCTGCACGCGTATATTTATTGCAGCATTATTCATAATAGCAAAAACACGGAGCCGACGGTACCACCCATAAAAAGTAGACTGGAGACAAAAATATGGTACATATACACAATGGAATATTATGCAGCCATAAAGAAGGATGAAATTAAGAACTTTGCAGCCACCTGGATGGATTTAAAGTCTATAATACTCAGCGATCTATTACAGAAACAAAGAACTGAATACCACATGAGTATCACTCATAAGCAAACCTTGAACAATTACCATAATACTATAAGAAAAAGATTGGCAGTAGTGGGAAACTGCCAGGGGAGGGGTGGGGGCATGCTTTATCAATAAGGTTACCTGTTATCAAACCAGGTGAAGAGGGGCCCAAAGTGAGGCCCAAGCTTTACCTGTATTTACCTGTACAATGACCATTTGTATACCTAACTCTGAATTGTACCTATCTTTAAAATAAAAATAAAATAAAATAAAATAAAACAATATTAAGAGAATGCAAAATATACTTATTAGGCTTTAATGACATTGTTGGTCATAAAATATCCAATAAATGTTTGCTAAATACAGAATCAATGGTTGATTAAGTAAATTCTCCTTTGTTAAGTATAAACAGGCTTTTCATTGAAATGGTGAACTGAACACACAGATTTATTTCCTCTGCATCCAGAGATGGAATAAAATGACAATAACATAACAAAATCTAAGTGTGATCCTAGTACAAAAATGTAGTGGGGGACAAACTTAACCAAACAAGATATTCCAAAATATTTCTTGGATGATGAAATCTGGAATACAGAATAGCAGAATAGTCATAGCATGAACATTCCAAGAAAGAGAAAGATGCAGCCAACAAGAAATTCAGGTCTTAGAAACTGCAGGGATGATGAAAGATTGGAATAAGAAAGGGGTGAAAAATGGAAGGACTAATTTACATTCTGTATACAGGTCAAATACATCTACTTGAACTTTTTTCTTCCCCAACCTCAAGAGAAAAATAAATCAGTTATTTTTTTTTCAACTGTACCATCCACTGTCCCCAGATCTCAAAATCAATGGTTTCTAAGATTGACATTCTCTTACTTTTGATGAAGTCTTTGGCAAGGAAAAATATTTGAAATGTTAGAAATAACTGGAGAAGAGAATTTCCTCCCCATTATGTAAGATTTAGTATTGGTGAGGTATCTCTAATGCCTTTTTTTTTTTGAAAGCTGACTTTCTTTTTGTGCTAAGTAGTTAGTTTCACATATCCACTTATCTGCATTGGCTCTATTAAGGGGGCCACAAAACAAGATTGGGAGTTCTAGAATATTTCAATAATGCAGCTCTCTTGGTATTTCACTAATTGATCTCACACTCTATTTGCTAACTTTTAAATTCAAGATAGATTATTTGCAAAATAAATAGCATATTTTAGCCCACATAAAATTTTTTAGTGTTGGTTTAGATAAATAATTTTTTCTACTTTACATAACAAAAAATTCCCTAAAGTTAATAAAGTTATTGCAGAATTTATATAAAATGTCAAGTAAGTAACATTTTGCATCCAAACGAATATATCACTATTAACTATTTGACTGTTTAGGTAACAACTGTCTGCCAAGTATCTCCAATTGTCATAGAAAATTCTTGCATTCATTTTCCCTGTGTCATTTTTTTCAGGTCTTGAAATATGTAGGAGAAGTCGCTGACATAATAGAGAAGGTTGAGGTCCTATGCTAAACTAACTTTTCAGATCCACCAGTCCAAGTCAGTTGCACAATTCATGTCCCCTCTGCACACCTGTTTTCTTTGAACATGCGACAGACTGTGCTTTTCAGGGGCATTGGCTCGTGCCAACCTTCTTGAACCAATTTTCTGAGTTAAGATCTCATGTAATTCATTCCTATATAAACCCTTGGGCTTGAATAAATTTATGTGGTTGATCTCATTTCTCAAATTAAGAAACTAAAAGCAAGAAAGATGAAAGTTTATAGTAAAGTTAATTGCCTACGTATTGCTCCCACAGACTTGCTTCTCCCAATTATCATCATGTAAAACCCGTTGGCATCGGATATAGTGTGATAGTTAAGAACAAGGACTCCAAGTGTCGGGTTGTATAACCTTGGGCAAATAATGAAGTTCTTTAAACATTAGTTGTCTTATTTGTGATATTTAGATAGTAATAGTAATAATACCGCATAGGATAGTTGTGAAGAGAGAAGGAATAATGGATTCAGAGTGCTTAGTGTTTTGCCTTACCCAGAGTAAAGTCAGAGAAGGCTAGGTATTATTGCTATAGATCTTGTACTTAAGAGAACATCCAAACATATATGTTTGTAAAATAAGAATGAGCGCTGGCCAGAAGAATTCTACTTAACCTTACTTGTGGGACTTCCTTAATACAATATTGACTGAAACGCTTAATAGATTTCTTCGTAGAAACCAATATTAAATTTATTTCATAAACAGTTGAGCTTCCAGTATGTGTATAAAACTAGCAAAGTAGATATAAATGAAGCCCTTTCTCTTCAGGAGCTCACAATCTAGTAGAGAGGACTGAACAATAAATAAATTGTAAAAGGTTAAGTGCAATCAAAAACTTAAATTATAATATAAAATTTATGTTGGTGCTGAATTTGCATATTGAACAATTACTGTATTGCTAGTACAAGGCAGAAATTCAGAAAGTCAAAGTCATCAAGTACGAGTACATAATGCAAATGTGAGCTTAATTTTAGTTTCAAATTGAATAATCTAATGAATCAGGATTGACACTTCAACTCATCTTAAACTCTTTATTTGAGGAAGCTCTTGTATTTTTTTGGATACAAGACAGAAAACCATTGTGTGTATCAAATTGTGCTGCCTTACATGGCTTGGGGGATTGAGGCCAAAAATATCTACTGGATATTCTACTAAATGTTGTTTATGTGAGCCAACAGAAAGAATTAGTTTGCACATCCATATCAAATGCCCACACTCTCAACTCCTCAATTCTTTATATAGCTGTCAGGAAACAAAGATATGCCTAATTGGCTTTGCTAGCAGTAAAGGATAAGCTATCTTTTTTTCCCCCATTTTTATTGGCTGCGACTCTCATTCCTGATTTGATACAGAACACTTAGCTTCCTCTAAAAAAGGATTCATATTAAAATGGATCCGTGTACAGATGCCTTTCTGCACATGGTCTCCAAAGAGCAATGACATGCTGGAAGTCTCTGGTGTGGTGGAAACTTCTGATATAGAACACGTGACTGGCATTTCCTTTGGGGTACAAGTGGTTCAAGTGGCTCAAGATAGAATGCCACTCTATGCCTGGTATTACCATATGCACGGTCAGAAACTCTGACACTGATTTATTATTGTTACTTATGCGTTTTATATGACATAGATTGTGTGAAATAGACTTCTACTCAGTTCACATTATTCTGTTAATAAGAAGTGACCCAGGCATCTTAACACCTGCCATAGAATAATTGCAGTCAGCATTATTAAATTTGGTTTCCAACATTTTGAAGAATTCCATTTAATTTTTCCTTTATTTCTTCTATTCTCATAACTTTCTCTGTAGAAGTCATATTTTAAGAATAAGACAGGATATCTAGGAGAGTATACTCTAACTTCTATCATCCTTTGTAACATTAAACCGTGCTTAATCTGTAAAGTATAGACAGCAAGTAAATTGTTTAATTTGAAATCTTGTGATTTTTCACCCCAGTGATGTATAATATTATTGCTGTCATAATGAAAGGTAACAACAGAGAATTTGTGATTAGAAGTTAAATTTTACATTTTGTTTTGTTTTGTTTTTTGTTTTTTTTTGAGTTGGAGTCTCACTCTCTCACCCAGACTGGAGTGCAGTGGCATGCTCCTGGCCACTGCAGCCTCGACCTGCTGGGCTCTGGCAATCCTTCCGCCTCAGCCTTCCAAGTAGACAGAACTATAGGCGTGCTCTACCATGCCCAGCTAATTTTTTGATTTATTGTAGAGATGAGGTCTCACCAAGTTGCCCAGGCGGGTGTCGAATCCGCGGGCTCAGGCAATCCACTCACCTCAGCCTCCCAAAGCGCAGGATTACAGGCTGAGTAGTTCCTTATCTATCTAGAACTCTTATGTGGCAATCATGTATATTGCAAAAAAGTAAAAATTAAGAATTTGAGAAGGTTCTTAGTGGTCAAACAATAACAAAAATGACAACAAATGACAAAATGTTAGCAATCATCACCCAAACAACTCAACACATATCTGTAAAATATCCTATGCATATGACAACTTATAGGTCCTGGTGACACGTGAGTGACACAGTCTCTGCCTTCATGGTGAGTTTGTGCAACTTTAACTTCACACACCATTAACTCTTGTTTTTTAGGGCCTATTGATTCCCATGTCTTAGAGGGCAGAGTACACAAACATCCCAAGTGATGCTTAGCTGCTTCCAGTTTAGCTCTGGAGTCCTTTTCCAGTGTGTAAATGTCACTGTCTTACGTATAGCACTTGAGAATGCTTCCTGAGCACAGGAGAACTTGTGCAATTCAGTCCTATCCTTCGGATTCACGTCAATATGGACAGGACCTTTGTGTTGATAAGTATGTGACACATTTGTCAGTGTTCCTCTGTGACCAAGAGGCTGTTTGGATTTTGGCGTTACGTGATCTCCAGTGCCATTCCTCCAGAGTCATATGAGTCTTTAGTATTTTTGTCTCCTGAAAGCTGGCATGACAAGTATACATTTGGCCTTAGCATGTGGTTATGTGAGATCACTGCTCGGATAAGAACATGAGGTAAATTCTCTCAAGTTTCTGTAGGGATAAGTGCTCCAGGTTAAGGTTAATGTCCTCAGCAAGATTCTGCCCCACACTGGGGAAAAGCATAGTCAGAGAAGGGGCTTAGAGATCAACCAGGGCTTCAGTTCCATGGCAAGGTTGTCCTGCTGTGAGTTGAATAATCTTAGTGATGAGTATGAGTTACTTAAAGGGGCCCAACAACATTCTTCCTCCCTTCCTGAGACTAGAGAGAATTGACAAAGGGGCACTGCAGTCAGGCTTAAGAGGATAAAAAAGTGTGACCGTAACTTTTTATAAAGCTGGTAAACAATGGGCCTTAAGGGTTGTGGAAGGCAGCTTCTGAACTGATCCCCAATAATGCTTACCTTTTGGTATTCACACCCATGTGTAACTTACTCCCCTTGAGTGTGGGCAAGATCTAGTAATTTGTTTCTAACTAAAACATGATGACAATGATGATGATATGTCACTTCTGTGATTATGTTTCTTTTCTTTTTTTAATCTTTTTTTAAATTATAAAGATGTGGGGTACCATTCAGGGTTAGGTATACAAACATTGATTGTGCAGGTACCCTTGTTGATGAGGTATGTCCTTCCCTCCCCTAGCAGTTTCCCTCAACTGCCAATCCCATTCCCCCTCCCCAGACAGTTTCCTGTTACTGCCAAAAGCTTTCTTATAGTATTATAATTGTTCAATTATGTTTCTTAAGAATGTAACTTCTATCCTGCTATCAGACACTGCCTATTGACTCTCTCTCTTACTAGCTTTGATGAAGCAAGTCATGATGTGGGGACATTCAAGTGGCAAGAAATTGAGGGCACCCCCTGGTCAATAGCCAGTAAAAAACTGAGGCTCAAGAAACTGGTCTTGTCAATAGTCATGTGAGCATAAAAGCAGATCTCTCTACAATTGAGCCTTCAGATGATATCTCAACATTGGCTAACACCTTGACTGTGGCCTCATGAAAGACCCTGAAATAGAGCACCCAGCTAGGCCATGTCAAGGCTCTTGATCGACAAAAACGATGAGATAATTCATATGTGTTTTTCTAAGCTGTCAAGTTTAGGGTAATTTGTTCCTAAGCAATAGATAACTATAACAGGTGTGTTTGCCATGTAGACTTGCTATTGTTCTGCCCTGAAAGTAGAGAGATGTACATTCCTCCACCCAGTGGTGCTAAGCAACCACAAACATTCTTCCTGGAAATCTGTTGCTATAAAACTTGCCACATGTGGGAACAGGAAAGAGGGCTGGGCACAGTAGCTCAAGCCTGTAATCTCAGCACTTTGGGGGGCTGAGGTGAGAGGATTGCCTGAGCCTGTGGGTTTGAGATCAGCCTGGGAAACACCTCTACAACCTTGTCTCTACAATAAATCAAAAAATTAGCTGGACATGGTAGCACACACTCATAGTTCTGGCTACAGGCAGAAGGATCTCCAGAGCCAGCAGGTTGACGCTGGGGTAGCTGTGAGTGTGCCACTGTACTCTAGCAATGGAGTGAGACTCCAACTCAAAAAAAGAAAGAAAAAGAAAAGAAGAGATGCTTTTCATGAACAGGCAGATTCCAAATCATTTAAAGAAGAGAAAGGATCAAACTATACCGGCTCAGTTCCTTTTTCTAACTTACCTGCTGATAAGTCATTTTCTTCCCCACTGAAGAAGAGGATCTTTCTTCTAAAGAGATATCTTCACATATGCAAAAGCAAATAGATAAGAGCCCTTGAGTCACATGGGTAGCTAGTGACCAAGTAGGTGACTCCAGCTCTGCAGGGAGGGATGAGGCTGGAGCAACAGACCAGGAATGTTTAGGAAAAACGTCGTCTCATGGAAGCCAGAAGAGTAGAAAATAAGTGTTTCTCTTTGACAATGAACAACTCCCTGTATAAAATAGTCTCTTGCATGGAAAAATCTTGCTTTGTCAGTCTGAAACCTTGAGTTTAACTTTTTTTGTCTTAGCTTTGATTTCTTATATTAAGTGGAAATCCTACATCCTGTGCCCATTCTTAGCATTTCAAGATGCATTAAGAACCATCTCTACCCTCAACAAACTTATAGCCTTGGAGGTGGATATAAAGAATGCACTGTTGCTGGCTTGATTCTCCTGGAAATAGACGCTTTGATGAAGTTAAATATGTTAAAATGTTTATTGAGGAGAGTCCTTGGGACCAACACCTGTTGAAAGGAAGAGGATGAAGCAGGATTGGGCAGGGGAAGAGTCAAGCTATTGGGTAGGCCCAAGAGATCCTCAGCTGGCTGCACTAATGAATCTAGCATTGACATGGCCTGTCAGAATTGACCTGATGGGCTCAAATGGCTCAGCTTCATATACCACTGGCTCCTTCATTAGATGTGTGCTCCCCTGACAGTGCCATAATGTTGAGATAGTCTTTTCACTGCACCTGAGGGAATCTCTGCAGGGCTGGGAGCTGAAGGTGGAGTGCCGCCAGCACTCCTAATAGTTGGGGCAACAAGTCTTTCCTTGATGGGGCAGTTTCAAAGGTGGAACTGCACATGCCTCTCCCAAAAGCAGGGATAAGGCACCGTATGGCAACAGTCCTCTTCATAGTATAAATATTCCCCAAATCCCCTCTCTTGACACTCAGGTGCATTTTTACTTACTTAAAGTTGGGGAAGTGGTTCAAGAAACTCAGCTAGATTATTTTCTTTGAATATCTCCTCTAATCCACATCAC
This sequence comes from Tarsius wallacei, assembly GCA_963574415.1. Classification (NCBI taxonomy): domain Eukaryota; kingdom Metazoa; phylum Chordata; class Mammalia; order Primates; family Tarsiidae; genus Tarsius; species Tarsius wallacei. The sequence goes on along the minus strand of CAUYQG010055486.1, from coordinate 16,651 downwards.
CACATATTCACTTTCACATCTGGTGTTTGTTGAGGTGTGAGATGTTCTCATTGGGACATCCTGTTTCATGCAAGTCATGTATTGCTTAACAATGGGGATATGGTCTGAGAATGTAACCTTAGTGGATTTCATCCTTGTGTGAGCACTATAGAGTCATTCCATTGCTGTTGATAATGTTTGCTTCCTATCATTAGCCACCAAATAACTTAGGAAAAGTTACCTGATCTACAGGCTGTTTACACAAACCTAGATGGTACAGTCTACTACAAATCTTGACTATATGGTATAGCTTTTGCTCTGAGGCTACAAACCTGTCAGTAAGTGACTGCATTGAAAACTGTAGGCAACTATAAGGTAATGTTGAGTATTTGTGTATCTAAACATATAAAAGGTACAGTAAAATTAAACAGTATGGCATTATGGGACTACCATTTTGTATGTGGTCTATCACTGACTGAAATGCCATTATGTATGTGTGTACTTTGGTGCAAAATGATGGTGAGAAAGAAGTGCCTGGTTATGGGACTGAGAAGTTGCCTGTGGCCCACTTGTGAAGTGAGCTGTATGTTGCAGTAAGAAATTTTGGTTAATGAGACATCATTGGAAGTTTATTCTCCATGGCACCTATGGGTCAGGCCACTGTTTCACCCAGTAACAAGTGACAGTGTAGACGGTGGCTTGAAGGAGGACAAGATTGAAGTCATGGACACAAATGGAGAGACCAATAAGCTGTGGAAGAGAGTAGTGATGAAATCCAGAGCAGAGCACAGGCAGGGCAAAGAGCAGGGGTGGGGGCTTTGAGAGGGAGTTCTAGAGATTGAATGGACAAGGCTTGCAGACTGATTAGATAAGGAAGGTGAGAATGAAGTTAGAAGAAATTTATTTTCTAACTTGAGCTAATGAGGTGTGAGATGATCTCATTGGGACATCCTGTTGCATAAAGTCATGTGTTGCTTAACTGGATGGTTAGCTCAGCTGGTTAGAGTGTGGTGCTAATGTTCATATAAAGGAGAGGAGTGAAACCCTTTCCTGCTGGAAAATACATTTATTCTAAAATGAATGTATACAAATATCCCATTAGTAAGATAATGTTTTATTCTTCATGTGTTTATTTGTTTCATACTAATAGTTACTCAGGCATTGACAATTTGGGTGGACATTAAAACATTCCAGACAAGACAATTGACAAGAATAATAACAATCATTTATTGGGCATTTTCTATGTACTTGGGATTGGGGTGTTTCCTTTAAATTATCCTATTAAACCTCATAGCAACACTACTAGTCTGTAGATTGTGATTATTATATGCCAGTCTACAGATGGGAAAAGGAAAATGGTAGATCCAAGATTTGAATTACAAAGGTCTGACTTCAAAGATCATGCTTCATTCTTAAAACCAATCCAAAACATAATTCAAAATGCTATCAGTCTTTGTTTGTGCCTGTCATTTGGATCATTCCATTACTGTTGACGATGTTTGCCTCCTATCATTAGCCACCAAAGGGCGACCCTACAGACAGTTTATGCCAGTAATTTGTGGTATGGAATAATGATGTATTGAGAAAAAAAAGATGTTCATGCTCCCAGATTTCTTGCATAGAAATAAAACTTCCATTAACATTCTGCTGAGTTTTCAGTTCCTAATTAAATGTAGGACCAAATATTAGAGTTTCTTCATTCAACAAAGTGCAAATGAACACTAATGAAGGTTGGGAATAGGATTTTCAGCCTTTTAAAATTTCTTCTTTTAAGAATTATATATTTATTCAGTATTCAACTTTGATTTAAATACTACCTACAGGCTATTATGTTGTCTCGTCATTTTCTAGTATGTTATGTTTGAATAACATTTTGTCTTTTACCAGAATTTTTTTCACATGGAATACTATTTGATGTTAGTGAGATTGAGTAGCTCAGAGAGTTGATTAAGTTGTCAAATTTCATCCAGCTGCTAAAAGTCAGGACCAAGTTTGAAATTTGGCACTTCTAATTTCTGGTTTCATACTTCTAAAATTTCTTTACCCCGTTTAGGAAATTTGTAGGCCAAATAGGCATCTAAAACACATGGTACCAATTTTATTTATTTGTTGGTTATTTATCAATATGAAAAAATTTATTTACTTCTATTACTGGTAACAACAGAATTTGAGTGAAATGAATGAAAGGATATTTTTTCTTTTTTCTTGACCTAAAAGCACAACACAAAACAAAACAGAAAATGGGAGACAGATTCATTTTTTACAGTGACATGAGACTGATGCCATCAGTGAACCAAGGATTTACATAGAGTTTTCATTGTTTTTGTGAAATGTTGTGGACTGCTATGCTATTGAATTGAGTAATGGCATTAGAATTTGGACTTTGAAATAAAGACAAACAGATAAGTCTTGGTGATATACAAAGACTGGCCTCTTTTGCCTTAGATTTGCAGACAGGGATTTCTGTGTCATACAGTGATTAAGGGTGCCAAATGTAGCCAGGAACTGTTTCAGCAATCATAGATGTTGTTTTTCCAATTGGGCCAATCTGCCAGACTGGCAGACAGAAAACTAACAGAAATATTAAATATAGACAGCTTCTATAGTTGAATCTTGTTTTTCCCTCTCTCTGCTGGAAGCCACTATAAAATAGTAGCCTGTATGTAGGTCATTGAAAACATACACAAATCCACAGAGCATGTTGTATATTTGCACTGTTAAATTAAGCCTCAATATCTGGGTACCAACTGGTTGTTGCAGATGTATTAGGTGATTAGAGCAGTCTTTTCTTTATGATGTTGTACCCAGATACTCTCTGCTGGCTCCTTGTCCCACTGTGAAGGATCCTATTCTCTGTTGAACCACACACCTTGGGGAATCATTTCAGGAGAAGCCCAGTTTTTCAGTTTCCAAATTCATACTCTTGAGGTCTTGTAAATTTGATGGATGTGTGCTTGGAGAACTTGATAGAATCATTGGTTTCATTTTCAGGATTTGCTTCCATGCATGGCCAACAAAGATGTATAATTACGGGCAATTCTTCTCCTGGCTGCAAATGCAACAGAAGTTAGCTTTTGTGACCACAATTTATGTAGAGCAAAACCCTCCCCTTAGATTCAAAGAAATGATGAAATTGAATTGCAACATGCATATGTGGCTTCCCCAGATGCCCCTGGGATACAAAAGGGCCTTATGCAGCTCGTGTGGCACTATGACCCTTCCTTTCCATGAATATTCTTCTACCATGTTCTCAGATTTCTTCTGAAATGTATTTCTACTTCCTTTGCTTTGTATTTCTTTGGAAGAAAAGAGTTGAACAATGTAATATATTTTTGTTTGGTAGAATTGATCAATGTTCACTTAGGAAAAATATACTTCAAATAATTTTTTCCCTCATGGGTAGAAAACATACAGAAAGAATTGGGCTCCATCATGGCTGATTTGGATCGGTCATCCCCACCTCCTCTTTCCCTTCCAGCAGTAAAACTGGCCAAGAAAATCACATATTTGGAAATCTGTGTTCTTTTTACATGGCTTGAGAAGTACGACTCTTAGATTAAAAGCAACATTTAATATACATGTTCCTGTATGTCATATGATTTTTCTCTTTGTTTTGGAGGGTTTGTATTGCCCGACCCTTTGATCAAATGAGTGAATTTAAGGAATAGTAACAAAGTTATTTTCCATCTAGAAGTTTTTGCACCCTGACAGGTTTTGAGGGGTGAGTCTGAATTGAAAACAAACAAACAAACAAAAATCAAAGTTCCCCCATCTTAGAAATGAAGAACAAGTATGAAAAGGAGGAAAATTTGCATTCCTCAAACAATCCACGCCTCAGAATAGAAAACACAATCATTTTTGAATAATTTTGCATTGGCAATGTTTGTTAACTAGTTTTTTTTTTTTGACTTTTCAACCTTGATTCTTCACTGTTGTGTTACATGGCCACAGCACACTTTTATACCCAAAAGGAAACCCCAGGCTAGGCACCCCATACACATGAAAGGACAGCAATTATAATTTTTCTCTTCAATATGAGAGATTTCTTCTGTATAGCAGATCTCTCCTGTCCTGTATATGCATGCTTGGCTGATGACTTATAACCTTTTGGAAACTCCTTGTAGTATTAATTTTATATAGGATCTTAATAAATTAGCAAACATTTAGTGACTTAAAACAACATAAATTTATTATTTTATGGTTCTACAGACCAGAAGTCCACCAGACTAAAATCAAGATGTCTTTTCTAGAGGATATATGGGACAATCTGTTTCCTTGCCTTTTGAGCTTCTAGGGGCTGTGACGTTCCTTGCTCCATGCCTTCCTTCATTTTATTATTATTTTTTAAAGTTTATTTTAAAGATGTGGGGTACAATTCAGGATTAGGCATACAAATGTTCATTATGCAGGTATCCTTGTTGATGAGGTGTGCTCTACCCCACCCCTGGTCTTTCCATTTTCAAAACCAACAACGGGTTGAATTCTTCTCACACTGTATCACTCCAACCTCTGCTTCCATGATTACATAGCCTTCTCTGACTTTGGCCCCTTTTCCACCTTTTTCTTCCACTTTTAAAAGGGCCCTGTGATTACATTAGGGTCACCCAGATCCATTTGTTCAGATGTGCTTCCAGGTCCTCTGAAACTTGTAATTATTCTTTCTTTCACTTGAATCCCAGAATTCTAGCTGTATAGTTGGGCTTTGTATTTGACCTCTTGCCCTCTGCCCAGCCCAGAGGTCTGGACTTGGGTCCTGCACTCAGCCTTTTTAGATGATTATTTTTGCTTGGTCAGTCACCCTGAATTAGATTTTCAATAGTCATTTCTTTTTTCTTCATTCTAACCTCTTCTTTGACCTTGACTTCTATATTTGGGACCTCTTAAGGCATGTAGAATTCTTTGCTAGGTCTCACAGATCTAGTCAGGTTCTAATCCAGACCTTTCAGGTCTTCCCTTGCTCATTTTTCTCAACTTTGCCCAGACACTTAGGCAATAGTAAGGCCCATTAATGTAAAGGAAGATACTTTAGTAGAAGAAGCAAGGCAACTTCCAACGGAGCACACTACTAATAATTTCTCAGCATTACTTTATAAGAAACTGGGAGTACAGGGAGTCTTTCCATTGTATTTTGGTGTCTAAAGCAGCCAGAACAGAGTGGTGAAAAGAAGAAAATCTCTTTTACTGAAGGGCTATTGTTAGGATTGGGAAAGAATATTTTGGCTACATACATTGGTCTCTGTATTAAAAAAAGTCTCCCACTGAATCGTAATTTCTTTGGCTTGTAGATGAAAGATTTTCCCAGTTTTCTAATTATTTAGAAGTAATTTTTTGTAAGACCCTTTGGAAATAAAAAGTGCTGGCCAGGGAGGAGGAGAGTAGCTGAAAGCCAAAATAAAAGGTTAAGCAGAGTATTGTATTTCTTTGGGATTTTTTTCTCAACTATCAACAATGTTTGGGACAGTTTGGGGCTACAGTAGGAGCCATGGGGACTGTCGTCCACAGCAGAATGAGCAATTATGCACTTACTCAGCAAGGTCTGGTAGGCACTCAATATCCAAAGTTACCCTGAAACTAGTCTCCCTCCTCAAGGGAAGACAGCCTCCTCCTTCCTTTATCCACAAGATAAGAACAAGGATGAGAGAGGACAGTGGGCATACAGTTTAGGGGACTACAATGTAAAAGCAAAAAAGAAGATTATTTAGAAAACCTTAAAGAACATAAAACGAGTTTTGCTTTAATGAGTATTTTACAGAGGAGATACAAGAAAGGCTAGAGAACTTCAGAATTGTTTGGAATCTGAATATTCTAATAAAAACCTTTAAGCTCCTGCTCCAAAGAGTACAATGTGTTGAAAGTCAAATGGTCTATTCATACCTTTTGCCCACTTTTTTTTTTTGAGTTGGAGTCTCTCTCCATCACCTAGGCTGGAGTGCAGTGGCATGCTCATGGCCACTCCAGCGTCTACCTGCTGGGCTCAGGCGGTCCTTCTGCCTCAGCCTTCCAAGTAGCCAGAACTACAGGCTTGGGCCACCATGCCCAGCTAATTAAAAAAAAAAAATTATTGTAGAGATGAGGTCTCGCCAAGTTGCCCAGGCTGTTCTCGAACCTGTGGGCTCGGACAATCCCCTCATCTCAGCCTCCCAAAGTGCTGGAATTACAGGCTTGAGCCACCGTGCCCAACCTGCCCACTTTTTAATAGGGCTGTTTGTTTATTTGCTTTTTGGCACATTTGAATTCCTTGTATATCTAGAAGGAAGTTTGTCGAATATACAGTGGACAAATATTTTTTCCCATTCTGTGGACTGTCTCCCACTCTCTTGATGGTTTCTTTTGCTTTGCAGAAGCTTTTCAGTTTGATGACGTTCTACTTGTCTATCTTATCTCTTACGGCATGAGCATTTGGGATTTCGATCAGGAATTGGTTGACAGTTCCAATTTCCATAAGGGCATCTCCTGCATTTTCTAAGGTTCTTTTAATGTGAGATTTTATGTTTAGATCTTTGATCTATTTAGAGTTGATTTTTGTGTATGGTGATAGGTAGGGGACTTGTTTTAATCTTCTGCAAGTGGTCAGCCAGTTTTCCCAGTATCATTTACTGAATAGGTTCTCCTCTCCCCAGTGGTTGTTAGTGGAGGCTTTTTGGAAGATGAATTGGTTGAGAAATTGAGGTTTTGCTTCCGGAATCTCTATCCTGTTCTTGTATCAATACCAGGCTGCTTTGATTATTGTAGCCTTATAAAAAAAGTTTAAAGTCTGGAAATGTGATACCTCCTTATCTATAACAGAAACAAAGAACTGACTACCACATGTTCTCACTCATAAGCAGACCCTGAGCAATTATCGTAATACTATAAGAAAGGGATTGGCAGTAGGGGGAAACTGCCAGGAGAAGGAAGGATGGGGCACACTTCATCAGTACTTGATCTCAAACCTGTGAAGTGGGGGCCAAAGTGAGGCCCAAACTTTACCTGTACAATGATCATTTGTATAGCTGACCCTGATTTGTACCCCACATCTTTAAAATAAAAAATAAAATAAAAAGAAAGGCGAATGGTCTCAGAGCCATGTATGTGAGAAAAGTACTATATCTGCAGCATCTTTTTGGCCATCTTCTAGTTGTGGCAAAACATTTTTGCCACAGAATAAGAATTTCGTGGTTGTTTGTGCTTTATGGGGCCTGATGGTATTAGTCTGTATCTTGGCTTCCCTGGTTGCTCTCCCAGTGACCCCTAGACAATGTCTTTAGACTCTTATTTACTTTCTGTGTAAAATGAGAGCTGTAATAGACTCTTCCTGACTGTATAGTTTTGAGGCATATGGAGGTAACACATGTCAAACATTTAGCACATTGTAGGGTGGTTATAGCAATCATTAAAAGTTACCTGCAGGCTGGGTGTGGTGGCTCAAGCCTGTAATCCCAGCACTTTGGGAGGCCGAGGTAAGAGAATTGCCTGAGTTTGCAGGTAAGACCAGCCTGGGCAAATGGTGAGACCTCTTCTCTACAATAAATCAAAAAAATTCTGTGCGCCTGCAGTTCAGGCTACTTGGAAGGCTGAGGTGGAAGGATCGCCTGAGCCCAGCTGGGGTGGCTGTGAGCATGCCACTGTACTCTAGCCTGGGTGATGGAGTGAGACTCCAACTCAAAAAAAAAAGTTACCTGCAATAATTATCACTAATATTATTATGGATAGTTGGACTCAAGAACTTGGGGAATGTTCTAAGTTGGAGTTCTGTTGCCAGATCTTGTCCTAACTAAGGGTTAACTTGCAAATGTAAACAAGTTCCCTTTCCCACTTTCCAGGGGATTGACTTCAAAGTTGAGGCTCTCCACACCCTACAATTTAAATTTGTACTACTTTTGGTTTAACTGTGAAATTGTGGTGTGCTAGAGCTTAACTCAGCCAGGATTACTATTTTAAATTTTCTCTTGCAGCCAGTTTGGCATTACAGAGATCTTAAAGCTGGTTTCACACTCCATTGTATCAAAGGTTAGAGGTCAATTTGCAACATGGCAGGAGTGGACAGAAATAGCATTTGGCACCCAGATCTCTTTTTTATACAGTGTAAAGATTTTAGAAACATTAACCTCAGTGGGGTTCTCAGATTAGTTCTGTTTTGAATTAGTTCCTCCAATCTGGGTGGTAAAATGCAAGCAGGGAGGTTAAATGAACTTATTCAAGTTCAGAAACAGAGAGCCTTTCGAAACTGAAATTCATATTTAAAACTTCAGTCTTCATTGCCTTTTTGCTTTGTTTTATTTCTCTCTTCTTCTTGGCCTTCCTTGGAATCAAATGCATTCTCTGACGTTTATAAATCTTCCACGTGATAAAGAAGCTGATGTCAGTTTAATGTACAATATTTGCCTAATTTCTTAGGTGAAGAAAGATTTTTGGTGGATAAACATTTTTGTTATCAAACAGAGGAAATCAAGAGGAGAGGAGGGGAAGAATTTTGTCATGGGTTTACTTCTGCCAGTTACCATAATTGCCTATAAAGTCATTGGAATGAAGTGCTTCAGGGACTTTCATGGGAACCAGCAATCAGCACTAGTGGTCCAGTAGAGGGATTCTAAAGGCTTGAAATCGGTGGGATAGAGAGCAATTGAATACTCATTTTTATTTTCTAAATGTAAAATTTCCAGCAAACCCCGTTCCCCCTACCCCAGGAGATCTATTGCGGGCTCTGACAACTTTTCAAAAGGGAAATGTTGCAGAAGCAGAAGAACATGAAGTAGAAAGACAAGGAGGCAGAGAAAGAGAAGAGGAAAGAGATGGAAGAGGAGGAGGAGAAAAAATTGTTTTTCCTGAATAACTGCAGAAGAATAAACTTGAAAAAATTGAAAAAGAAAAACCATTTCTTTCTTTCTATTATTATATTTCTTTGAAGATAGAAAAAATACTTCAAATATTTCAGGTTCAACCATAACTGCATTTGAATAACAGATTAACACATTAATGGGAGGCGACCTGCTTTTACTTGGGGTTTATCTCCAATTTTAATGGAAAGATGGTTGGGTTATCTAATCAAAGATGACTTCATTTTCATCAGTATAATTGTACTACAAAGTATCACTGACCTACTGAATTCAGAATAAGGAGATTTGTCCTGTTGTAGACTAAAAGTTTTAATGATGATCACATTATTGACTCATATATAAAGCTAGATGTCTTTAGGTTACTTGTTTTACCAATTTTTTGACCGTGAAAAGTCATTGTAAACTGTTTAGCATGTCTCTGGATTTTTCTACCACTTTTAAGAGAATAGTTCTTCACTTACGTGCTATATTAGACTTCATGAATGTATCCAGTTTATGAAGTTAACAAATACCTTTTTAATAGTCTGGACAATGTGCACTCATTTCATTATGCAGCTTTTTCTATTCAGCATTGACTATATATATGGACAAAGACAGGCAAGAGAAGTAGAATTTTATTTCCTTATCTTCGTGGCACATCAAGTATCAACTCCACTATCGCTTCTTTCAAAGCTAATGCTAGAACACACATCAGTGTTTAGTCTAGGCTCTTAGTCAAATGTTAAAAATTGGGAGTGAATTCTGAAATGTTATTTTGAGTGTTTGTTATTGGTGTGTCTCTGGCAAATTTAGTTTAGTGCTATTCAACTCCCTGATGACGACCTAACAGGAATGGTGAATCAGAGTGGCTCACAGTGTCTCTTAAAGCCCCACCTAGATGGAAAGTTGCAGAATGAAAAATTTTTCTCTCACAGATCCAAGCAACATGTTCACGTAAGCTCCAAGTATACAGGCACATAAAATCATTAGAGTACAGCTCATTTATAGACATTTGTCTTTGAAAAATAAGAAGTCAGCACCCATCAAAATTCTAGATGTTTATTTCCATGGTTAGTTTTGATGCCTTCAGGAAACTAGGACTAATAAGTCAGAGCATGTCTGAAATTCGGCATCCTCTTCCTTTTAAGTCACTTAAAGATGTCATGGAGGATTTCAGTCATCATATTTTTTTATCTTTGGGAAGTTCTGATTATTTTTGAAAATAAAAATAAATGGATGTAATATGTATTTTAATGTATATAAGATGCACTTCAAGGTGTACTGAAAGTCACTAAATAGAAAATTGCCCTATGAGGCCAAATGAAGTCTTAGTTTTCTCTTACTGCGTCTTATTGTATTCACGGAAGTTAGTAGTGAAAACGAGTTGGTTTTTGGCAAACAGTCTAGGCTTTGCCAGGCACAGACCATGCTGACACAGCTTACCTTGGTTAGCCTTGGTTACCTTGTGATATTTCTGGTTCATACATATTCTATTTTGTAGTTTTTCTATTATATCATTAAGAAATAAATAGGCCTTAGAAGAAAATATCCCTGAGCAGTAGTTTTTATAGTCACTGATCTTCTATCTAAGGATGATTATCTAAAAATTATTTAAATAGTCTAAGTTCATCTAACTTTTTTGATGAAATGATAGATACCACTAACTCACTGTATTCTTATTCCTACTTATGAATATTCTGGATAATGATCCCACAAAATGAAGGATCTTTTACTATGCTACATCCTTCCAGTTGAAACTGTGAGGGCCAGATACCAGTTTGGGGGTTTTGTTTTGTTTTATTTTTTTCCAAATTATCTTGAGCCCCTGTTTAATTTGGGGGGTAGAGGTGAAAGTTCAGTACCATTTCCTAGTGAAAAATAATTCTTTTTTAGGAAAAAAATTATTCTTTTTCCATGAAAGTGTTATGTAAAAAAATATCTCCAATGTTCTGCCTGATGTTATCAGTAGTAGCAGTGTCCCTTCTCCATAATGGGTAACTATTCTGAGAACAAGACTTCAAACAATTGCGGCGTCCAGGCAGCGATTATTGTTGTATCTAAAGAGCTCTTTTCCACAGCTGTGCCTATCATCAGGAACACTTTTGATGGCTGCAATCTAGAAGAGCCTCAGGAACAACTAAATCAGGACTTCTAGACTATATATGGCAAAGGACCAGGTTTTATTCTTTATTTTTAATCTGTCAAAGACTGATCCTTTTGTAAACGGCAATACAAATGAATTGCTAGAAACATATAAAGAAAGAAGAGACATACAGACATCAGTCTGCTGATCTTACATTTGGATACTGAGACAAGTCAAATTGCTAAAAACTTTCTAATTATTTTCTATTTCCATGCTTTTGTCATTATAGACAGGTAACAAAAAGTTTGCGGATGAGCGCCAGTCTCCAAACTTTGAATAACATTGACCTAGGTTCTTTGATAAAAGGTTACCCTACTTCTACCCTCTGGACAAACATCCTTGTGGAGCCATGTGTTGGAAATTGATACTCAAAGTTCTCTCAAAATGCTTTGTGAAGAAGTTTTTTGTAACAATCCAGCATACCACCTTTCTCCCAGCCCAGTCAAGTGTCCTGAAAAGAGGCATGTTTTATCACCTTCGTTTAACTGGGGGTAAATGTCCTCTTGCTCAGAGAATATCTTTCTTTGGATTTCCTGTTTCAGCTTGCTTAAAATGTTTGAATTCAAGAATTTAGAAAATTTGGCAAAAGTCCCAAATTCCTGTTGAATTTCTTTCATATAACACAAGGACAAATATGCAATGGAGTGTTAGAAAGGATATGGGTAAGTAGTCCCCCAGGGTGGACATGTAAATCAAGTATTAATAACAAAATTAGGCTACATTAATTAGCATTTATAGATGATGAAACTTCGGGAGTGAGGGAACAGTTGAGCAGTTTTAATACATGAAGCTACTTGTCTCCATATATGTGGAAACATCATGTGCAAAACAATGACACAACAAAACCTAATGATAAACCAATTCTCAGAGTTTTAGTCTGTAAAAATTACTACAAAATGATGTCTTTCTAATATTTATTTTAAATGTCTATGTCTTAAATGTACAATTGAAAGAATATTTTTCGCATCTTTTTTTTGTCTATTTCATTTTTCTGCCTTTTACCTCTGTTTGTTGTGAAAACAAGAACTCAGTGGCACCCAAGAGGGATTTAGTGAGTTCTTGGGGAGTCCTTCCTAAGTTATATTTGACATTTAGGACATATCCTATTCTATGATTACTGGGGATTTGAGAAAATCAAACTCTGTCTCATATATATTTATAGAATAACAAGAGAAATGGATTGATAGGATTTTTGTCACCTGACTAGATTAGCTTTCACATTAAACCAATGTGCTTCTTCTTGGCAGTTAAGCTCATCCTAAGGCAAAATTTTAGAGTTGATGAACTCAGAATAATCTAAAGAGAAAGAAGAAAAGTATGCTAGTAGACAAAGATGAAATGTATTAATCCAACATCAGTTATTGAAAGGTGAATTTCAGGTGACATGTCCTGAGAAAGATCTTTTAAAATTGAATTAAGGAGATCTTAATAACAACCAATTAACATTTAGCTGCCTCTAAGAACTTTAAGAAAAGAAAAATAAACAAAAGCCAACTATCAAGTTCCAGAAACAATCTCAGACAAAGAAGAAAACATAAAAATTACCATTAGAAGAGATTTGCCTGTCATGCTATGAAACTTATTGGGATGTATTTCATCTTTTTGCAAATAATTCTACAACAGCGAATTCTGACATCTGCAAAAGATTGAGCTGTAAAATGAAATAAATTGTTATAAAATACCACAATGATCAACCCCAGTGCCCTGTAGTTACTGGTAGAGGTTTAACAAAAGGAAGTTTTTCTGGTATTTTTCTCTCCTTTACTTCTAAAGGATGAAGGAACAGAGAAGGACTTTATATTTGAGAGGAGAATCATGGGATGGGTCAAGACAGGGTCTAGGGGAGGCCTTAAGATTAAGTGATGAGATCACCATTCATGGTGAGATCACCTCTATTTACACCTCTCTAGGAATCAGAACACCCCACTTTAGGTCCAGGAATGGGAATGAAAGGAGAGAAACAAATAAGACCTTACTCTGTATGTTTTGAAAAAATTACAACAGAATGAAGTTTTCTACTTGTGTAGAAGAATAACTAATCTAGAGAAATGTGTTCAGAGAAGGAACTTATCCAGAGAATATTTCTAGTATTTTTAGTCCCAATGGAACTGAACAAACAAAAGAAAGCAATTGTTCCAAATTCTTGCAACATACTTATTAGTGGTCATTTGAACTTATTGACTCCCAGAATGACTGTTGACTCTCATTAACACCAACACCCTATTCTAGGTTATGTGCCAAGATCTGTGCTAGGCTGTGGGTCAATGAAGGCAAGCCCCTTTCCTCCAGCTAAAGCGCCCAGACTGATGAAGGGCGATAGGCAATTACATTTAGCACATGGCAAAGGGTAATAGCATTGTGGGAATACTCAAGAGGGGCATATAATTCCAAATCAGAGCTTCAAAGAAGGTTCAGCGCTAGAACCCAGGCTTCCTGATTCATAACCTTTTGTTGGGTTGCCTTCCTTTCTCATCAATTCTAATGACTTGGTCATCTTGACCTTTACTAAAATGCATTGAAAAGAGGAGTGAATAAAGGGAGGGATATCTGAAGAAAATGGATGAGTCATTTGCCAAAAGATAGCCAACAGCAAAACAAAAAAGCCTTTACATTTTTATTATAAAAATCAATAGTCGCAATGTTAACACAATCTAGGAAAAAGTAGATTAAGTTTATAATTCCTTGTTTAATAAATCAAAAATGTATGTAATGTGGCTTGAAAATATTTAACCTAAAATGCTTAAAACTGGAATGTCATAATCCTTTTCAAATAAAGCACTGAATATCTACTTAATGAAATACATAAAAGAGGGTAAGTTTCAGTTACCTGGAAAGTAATTTCTTATAGAATATACCATTTTCTAACAATAACAAATCAACGGTGTAGAAATGCAAACTCTTGGGTAGACTATATTATCAAAGGAGAAAATATGTTTTGAGTGTCTGACATACCACATTGCATTTATAATTGTTCTTCAGCTATTCCTAAATAATATCTATAATAATCATATTACTTCCAGACTATCTTTGTACTTGACCCAGATATAGCCAAGTGCTGGAGTATAGCTTTAGAAACACCAAAAGCATCATATCCAGAGGCCAAATTTTTGTAGGGCAGCCGTTAAAGGAGACACGTTACAGTTTTATTTGGAGGCAAATCAATCATTCACTGAAGAGGGCATGATGTTTAGCTGAAAAATTCTTTGAAGGACAAATACAACCTAAGATAGAAGAAATAAAACAGAAATATAATCAACTAACACTTGATGTCAACTGAAAATCCTATAGTGTTAAGTATATTTAAAGTACTAGAGAATGAGCCAAACTCCATGGAGCTGGTTAATAATTAATACAGGCACTTGAAATTACATTTTACCAACGAACAGAGTCACCCCTGGGGGAAACACACACACACATATATGTGCACACACACACATACACACTTACATGCACACACTCTACATCCCTTTGTTCCAATAAAATCTCTAAGGGTGGGGTTCAGGGATTAACATTGTTAATCAGTATTTTTAAAAAGCCATGCACAGTGGTATTTCCAATATGTAGCCAGGAATGGGAACCACTGCCTGAACTAACCAGGTATATGTGTGTGTGTGTCTATATATACATGCATGTAAGGAAAATGTTGTGGCCTGGATGTTTGTGTCTACTTCCCACTCCTCAATTTATATGTTGAAATCCTAATCCTCAATGTGATGGTATTAAGAGGTCAGGTCTTTAGGAGGTGATTAAGTTGTGAGGGTAGAGCCATCATGAGTGGAATTAGTGCCCTTATGAAAGAGATTCTCCTGCCTATTTCCTCCAAGGGAGGATATAATGAGAAGCCAACTGTCTGCAATCTGAAAGAGGACATTCCCCTGAACCCGTCTATGTTGGCATTCTGATCTTAGACTTCCAGCCTCTAGATTATGAGAATTAAATTTCTTTTGATTATAAACCACCCAGTTTAAGCTGCTCTGACATAGTACCCTAAACTGATTAAGAAAGTTCTTGAAGGGACATCCTATAGGATGAATAGATGTCATGCGAATGGAGAATTCACACTGGACTGTGAAAGAACAGTGCATGATCTGAAGAGGCATGCTGGTTTCTGAGAATTGGAGTGGAGGAAAATAAGTTTGAAGGGCAGCAGAATATGTCCCAAGCCTATAAAACCACAGGTGACACTTTTCCTGCAAGCAATGAGGAAACACTGAAGAGTTTTGAGGAAGGGTGAAACGCAGATTTGTGTTTTGAATAGATCTCTCAAATGGCAGGGTAGAAAATAGATATTGGGGTGATTTAATACAAAGTTATCATCAACTATGTATCTCTGCATTATCTATACCTGCTTTGAGATCTTTGTTGCCAGTGATATGTGGCCAACAATCTTTTTCTACTTTCTGATGACTCACACTAGGAGGACAGAGAGGAAAGGAGATCATAGAGAAATGAAGGTACGCAGACTCAGCCTTCTTGTGGAAAGAATTGCCTTAGTCAGAAGATGCTGTGGCTGGAGGTCCACTTTTGCAACTGTAGTACCCTGAGCAGGGTATGTAGAGTGTAGAGTTTCATTTGCCAATCCCCTAGAGGGCTAATCGTCCTCTGTGTGTGACTGTGGCTTTTTCTTCTAGGACCCTATTCCTTCAAATGTGGTCCCTGGAACAACAGCATCAAAATTACTATAGAGTTTTATTGAAAGGAAGAATTATTAATTGTACTGAAGAGCTTATCCTGTACATACTGAGTCAGAAATTGCATTTAACACAATTCCCAGGTAATTTTTAACACGTATGAAGATGAAGAACCACTGCTCTAGAGCAATGCTTTTCAAACTTTTAGCCCAACTCTCATGTTTGGCAAGAAAACCATTTCACACTGTGGCCTAGAAGATAGACACACACAGAAAATTGAAGTAAACTTTTGAGGAGGCAAGACATGTGTAGTCTAGTCTCTATTCTATTCTTTAAAAATTTTTGGTTAAGGACATAGATTTAATAATTCTCTAATAGTTTATAACATGTGGTTTATGATCCCATAGAACCAATGTGGCATGGTCCTAAAGTGTGGTTTATGATCCCATAGAACCAGCGTGGCATGGTCCTAAAGTGAAATACTAGAAATATTTTCCCAGTTGTTTGCAGGAAAAATAAAATAAATGGAACATAATTTGTCTATTTAGAGACCCTTTTTCCTACACATTTTTTTTAAAGATCTAGTGTTTGCCACTGTTTGATTGTAAGCAACTGAGTGCCAGTAAGTATAATCAAGAATGAAGGAAAAAGAAACAAATATTTATGAAAAAATAATTGGAAGGAGTCAATCATTCTTAGCTTGCTAATGAAAAAAATGATAATATTATTTAGGTTGAAATTTTATATAGCATAAAATTAATGGTTCTTGATATGACATATTTCTTTTTTTTTTTTTTTTTTGAGTTGGAGTCTCACTCTGTCGCCCAGACTGGAGTGCAGTGGCCGCTCCCGGCCACCGCAGCCTTGACCTGCTGGGCTCCGGCCAACCTTCCGTCTCAGCCTTCCAAATAGCTGGAACTACAGGCACACGCTACCACACCGGGCTAATTTTTTGATTTATCGTAGAGATGAGGTCCCACCAAGTTGCCCAGGTGGGTCTCGAACCCGTGGGCTCAGGCAATCCACTCACCTCAGCCTCCCAAGGTGCGGGATTACAGGCTGAGCCACTGAGCCTGGCTGGCATATTTCTTGATATGAGAAAA
>CAUYQG010055485.1:0-25040 GCA_963574415.1 Tarsius wallacei | reverse complement strand
GAGAGAAGTGTATAAAAACACACAAGGAAAATTCCCTAAAGAATACTGGTAGCTATACAAAGGCAGACCAAAAAAATCATGCCTCTCGATGCATTTTGCCTAACACAGATAGTGTAAGTCAATAAGCAAACAGAAGTGAGCAAAACAAACAGTCAAAGTGATAAAATCAAGAGTCAATGTAAGAAATCAGACTAGTTCTGGGATTTTTTCCTGAGTGTCTAAAGTCTGTTCATCTTTGTTCTCTGGCCTCTCCCCTTACTTTCATTTCAGATAGCTACATTTACTGCAGCTTGGGTTTCTTCTTTTGGCCTTCTGCTTGGGAAGTCTGCTATGCTTAGTTCCCTGTGTCTGCTTTAGCATAGGGGAGGGGCTTTGTCTTCTGTTTAGCAACATTACCTTGGGAACCGAGGAGAAGGCTGCTGGTAGGTGGGCGGGGCAATGCAAGTCTCTGCCTGGAGAATGGCCGAGGTGGCAGTTTCACTTTCGCAGATCCTTTCTCTCTGCTCGTTTGGGTCCCTGGGCAATCCACTATGATGGACTGTGGTGGTGTGGGAGGAACCGGGATCAGCTGCACAGCTGGGTGCTGGATCCGGAGTGCTACCAGTGGGCTGGGGTGGAGGAGGGTGTCAGGAGTTCCCTCCTCTGGAGGTGAGAGCCTCCGATCAGCACCTCCTAATGATATACTGTTCCTTTACATAAGCCTGGGGTCGCACTGAGTGCCTCAGCCAGTGTGAGCCCAGAGCTCCAGAGCTCCAAAACTCCAAAGGGCAGGTGGTGAGCAGCGAAAGTGGCCCTGGATCACTCACAGGGTACTTCAGCCAGAAATGGAATCGGTTTCTCTGAGGGGCAGGTGCCCAGAGCCTCCCAGGGTGACTGGCAGCTTGGTCTGGGTGAGACGATGTAGCCAGGGAGGGAGCCGAGACCCAAGACTTCCCGCATGTGCGGCAGCAGCTGGGGGGGCTGCAATGTCCGGCCCTGCATGGGACCGAGGGTCCCTGGGCCTCAGACCAATGCGGTTGGTGGTGGGCAGTGGGGTGGGGGAAGGAAAGCAAGAGTCTTTTTGGGAACTCACATTTGGAGAATCTCACAATTCCACCTATGCCGTTGCCATCTTACCAGAATTCCTCCAACATTATTCTTTTTACAATTGTATTTTCCAATTGTTTCTTGCTAGTTTATAACAATATATTTTGTATGTGTACTTAGTATTCACAGACTATTAATTTACTATAGCTAATTATTAGTTTATTTATTCATCTCAATTGTAGATTTTTTGATTTTTTAATGTACATAATCATATTTCTTCCTTTTTTATTTTTAAATCTTTATTTTTCTGTATCATTGAAAGTCTAATAAATAGAAAGAAAATAGATATCTTTATGAAATTTCTTAACTAAATGGAAAAATGTTAAACTTAGTGTTAGTTTATCATTAAGAAATATGCTAACTGTAGAATTTTTATGACTAACTTTATTAGATTTAGATAGTTTTCTTCTGTTATCATACACAGGTTTTAGATTTCATAAAATGATTGTGTGCATATATTAAGGTAATAATTAAAAAAATTATGTTAAAATAATAAATTACACTTATTTTCACATGTTAATTCCACCTCACACTCCTCAGTAATTATATATATTTTGTTTAGTGCTGAATTCAACTTACAAATATCTGTGTAGGGTTTTTGAGTCTATGTTTATAAGACATTTTGGTTTGTAATTTTTTAAACTATTATATTCTTACCAGATTTTGGTATCACGGATAAATTTGTATCAGGAGCAGTGGAAGTGTTTTCTCTTTTTTGTATTCTTTGGAAGAGTGTGCTGAAATTCATATTATTTTTTTCCTTCAATGTTTGGTAGAATTTACCACTGAAGCTATTTGGGCCTGGAATATATTTTGTGTGATTTTAAAAAAGCTTTATTGAGGTATAATCAAATTTAATAAATTACAAAAATTGCAGAACAATTTGATAAGTTTTGATATATGTGCAAACCCATGGCACTATCACTAAAAATCCAGATAATGAACATTTTCATCACCTTTGAAATTCTTTTCCATTCTCTCTCCACTTCTTTGATCCCAGGCAACTATTGACATGCATTCTGTCATTATATATTTGTTTGTATTTACTAGAATTTCATGTAAATGAAATCATATAGTACATTCTCTTTATGCCTGACTTCATTTAACACAACCATTTAAATACTCACTTATGTTATAATGTATATCAAAATCAATAGTTTGTTACTTTTTATCTATGAGTGGCATTCCATTACAGATATATCAGCATTTATCTACTTCTTGTTGGGTTGTTTCTTCCAACAGTTTTTTACCCATTTACCTCTTGTTGGGTTGATTCCAGTTTTTACCTATTACAAATAAACCTCCTATGAATATTCAGGTATAGGTATTTGCATGGTCATTTGCTTTCCTTTTTCTTGGGTAGAAATGACTAGATCAAATGATAGGTATATACATATACGATTTTAAAAATCTAAACTGTGTTCCAAAAGTGTTGCTTCATTTTATATTCCTACCATCTATATATGAATGTTTCATTCCTCCACATCCTTATCAACACTTGTTTGAACAGTTTTTAAATTTTAGTCATTCTAATAGGCATGTAGTAGTATTTCATCCTGATTTTAATTTATGTTCTCCTAATGTCTACATGTCTACTAATGCTAAGTATCTTGTCATGTGCTCTTTTACCTTTATCATATATATGTAGGAGGGGGGACCCCCAAAGAACTGGAATTATCTTTTGGAGGGTGGGCTCCTTGTAATACAGGCATTCTCTGCTAGGTAACTGTTCTAGGAACTCATGGGCATTAGTGTACCAGCTGGCATTGTTGTGAAAGGCTGTATTGGGCTTCAGTGAAATTTTTTGTTGTTGTTGAGATTCTTTCCATGCATTTGCCCATTTCATGATGGATGATTCAGACGAACAACCTGCCCACATTGTGCTGTGTGTTCAGCAGTTTTTGGACAAAAACTGCATGGCCCCCTTGCCCCATCCTTCCTATTCACCCGATCTCACCCCTACCGACTTTTTTGTGTTCCCCTGGATAAAAGAATTCCTCAAGAGAAAACATTTTGCCAATGTGGAAGACATGAAACAAAAAACAGCAGAAGAACTAAAAGGCATCAAAATTGAGGAGTTCAAAACCTGTTTTGAGCAGTAGAAAAAGCTTCTTGACAGACTGAAGAAAGGTTTTTCTTTTCATTATACATGTATTAGGCTGTGTGAAGTTGTAACGGGAGTTCTCGGATCACTTTTTAAAATCCTGTTTGCTTTTTATTTGTATTTTCTGTAGCTGTGCCTTAAAAATCTCATCCCATCTATTGCATTTTTTTATTCTTTAAAATTATGAATTTTATATGTGGAATTTTGATTTTATTCCTTTTTATATCTTGTATATTTCTACCTCTTTGAACATATGAATTACAATTATCCTTAATGTTTTAATGTCCCCTGCAAATTTTGACATTTGTTTCAGTTTTTCTTTGGCTTCAGTTAATTGTTTTTTATTTCGGTTGCTTGGTTTACTCTTCATTATGGATTGTATTACCTTGCACATTTGCATAATGTGTATTTTTTCACTGGATGTCAGATATTGTTAATTTTATCTCTTTTAGTAGTGAATGTTTTTATATTCCTAAAAATATTCTTGAGATTTTTTCTGGGATGCAATTAAGTTACTTGGAAACAGTTTGATCCTTTTGGCTATTACTTTCAAAATTTATTAGTTAGGACTGGAACCATGCTTAGTCTAGAGTTAATTATTCCTTACTACTGAGATAAAGCACTTCTGTGTACTATACTCATTGCCCAGCGAATCATTATTTTTTCCATTTTTCTTGGAGGCATTGTTATCTCAAATCCCTTTAGCTTTACCCCTTGTTGTCAGGCAGTTTTTGCACATGCTTGTGCTGATGAGATGCAACGCAGTACCCTGAAGTCCTCTGAATTTCTTTCTCTCTGTTGCTTTTTCCTCTCTGGTACTCTTTCCAGCAAACTCTAGCGCCTTGGTTTCTCTAGACTTTCTGCACTGTCTCTTCAACTCAAGTAATCCACTGGGCTCCCGGTGGATATCCCCTCTGTACCACTGCCCGCAAACTTTCTAAAGATAGTAAGCTGGGGCAAGAGTAGGGCTTACCCCATTTGCTCTCTATCTCTAAGTGCAAAACAAATGTTTTGATGTCAGGCCTGATGTCAAGTGTCTTAAAAATTGTTTCACATATTTAAAAAATGTTATTGGTTGATTCAAGTAGAAGGTAAGTAATAGTGGGCACCTGTGAGAAAGGTTTTACTTGCAAACTGAATTTCTTTTTGTCTTAGTTTTTAAAATAGTTATCTTTAATTAAAAATTATTTATTTTAATTGACAAAAATTGTACATATATGTGAATTGAGTACAATATGATGATGTTTTAAGATATGTATACATTTTAGAATAGCTAAATTGAGATAATTAACATACATGGTACTTTGCAATCTTATTTTTTGTGGTGAGAACACTTCGTATTAATAATTTTCAAGAATGCAATACATTGTTATTAATTATAGTCCCCAGGTTGTATAATAGATCACTTGAACTTATACCCACTATCTAGCTGAAATTTTGTGTCCTTTGACCATCATCTTTTCAACTCTCACACTCCTAATCCTCCAGTCTCCAGCACACACCATTCTGCTTTCTGCTTTTTGAGTTTAACTTTTTAAGATTCCATATATAAGTGGGATCACATAAGGTATTTATCTTTCAGTGCTTGGCATATTTCACTTAACATAATGCCCTACAGATTCATCCATGTTGTCATAAGTGACATAATTTCCTTCTTTTTAAAGACTGAATAATATTCCATTGTGTACATGCAACACATTTTTTTAAATTCACTCATCAGTCAGTGAACATTATGTTGCTCCACAACTTGACTATTATGAATAATGTTGCAATGAACATGGGAGTGCAGATATCTGTTTGACATACTGATTTCATTTACTTTAGAAATATACCAGAAATAGAATGGCTGAATCATATGATAGTTCTATTTTTAATTTTTTGAGGAAACCCTATACTGTTTTTCATTATGTCTCTCCAATACACATTTTAACCAACAGTATGTAAGGGTTTCCCTTTCTCTACATTCTTGTTACCACTTTTTACCTTGTCTTTTTGATAACAGCCATTCTAACAGATATGAGGTGATACCTCATTGTGGTTTTGGTTTGCATTTCTCTGACTGTTAGTGATGCTGAGCACCTTTTCATATACCTGTTGCCCATTTGTATGTCTTTTTTTTTGGAAATATTTATACAATTCTCTTGCCCATTTTAAAATCAGGTAATTTGTTTGCCTGATATTGAGTTGTTTGGAGTTTTAAAAATACATTTTAGATGTCAGCCCATTATCAGCTGTATGGTTTGAAAATATTTTCTCCCTTTCTCTAGGTCATCTCTTTGTTGATTTGTTTCTTTTGCTGTGAAAAACTTTTCAGTTTGATGTTGTACTATTTGTCTATTTTTTGCTTTTGTTGCCCATGCTTTTAGGGCCATATAAAAAAAAATCATTGCTCAGACCATAGTCACGGAAATTTTTGCTTATATTTTCATCTAGTAGGTTTAGGTTTAGGTTTTACGTTTAAGTCTTTAATTCATTTTGTGTTGATTTTTGTATATGGTGTAGAATAAGCTTCCAGTTTCATTATTCTGCATGTAGATATTCAGTTGTGCCAACAGCATTTATTGAAAAGGATTTTCTTTCCTCAGTGTATGTTCTTGGCTCTTTTGTTGAAAAATCTGTCTGCGAATGTGTCTAGGCTCTCTATTCTTTTCCATTAATTTATGTATGTACATGTCTGTTTTTAATTCCAGTATTATTTATCTCATTTTGACTATAATATCTTTGCAGTATATTTTGAGGTCAGGCAGTGTTGTTCCTCTAGCTTTTTTTTTTCTCTCTCAAGACTGCTTTGGTTGTTTGGGATCTTTGTAGTTCTATATGAATTTTGAGATTGTTTTTTCTATTTGTGTGAAAAATATTGAAATTTGATAAGGATTACATTGAATCTATAGGTCACTTAGGTAAAATAAACACTTTCACAATACTAATTCTTCTGATCCATGAACATTAGTTACGCATTTATTTATTTTTTATCAATATTTCATAGTTTTTAGTGTAAGATCTGTCACTTCCTTGGTTAAACTTATCCCTAAGTGTTTTAATTTTTTTGTAGCTCTTACGAATGAGGTTCTATTATTTATTTCTTTTCAGAATATATGAAATGCTACTAATTTTTGTATGTTGATTTTGTATCTTGCAACTTTACTGAATTTGTTATTTCTAATAGATTTTTGGTGGAGTTCTTCAGAGTTTTCCACATATAAGATCATATTGTCTGTAAATGGGGTCAACTTAACATCTTCTTTTCCAGTTTGGATGCATTTTATATCTTTCTCTTGCCTAATTGCTCTGGCTAGTACTTACAGTATTAAGTTGAATAGGAATGGTGAGAGTGGACATTTTTGTCTTGTTCCTTAGAGGAAAACTATTACTGATTTGTTTCTATACTTGATTTGTTGAAAGTTTTTTTTTTAAAATCATGAAACGATGTTGAATTTTGTTAAAGGCTTTTTCTGAATCTATTGAAATGATAATATAATTTTTTTTACCCTTCATTCTGTTAGTATGGTATATCACATTTATAGAATCGAGTGTGTTCATCCATTCTTGCATTCCAGGGATAAATCCCCCTTGAAGATGATGAATGATCCTTTTAATATATGGTTGAACTGGTTTGCTAGTATTTTGTTGAGAAGTTTTCCATGTATGTTTATTAAGAATATTGACTTGTAATTGCCTTTTTCGGTAGGGTACTCACCTGGCTTTGGTATCATAGTAACGCTTGGAAGTATTCCCTTAAAAAATACTTTGGAAGAGTTTGCGAAAGATTGGTATTAGTTTTTCTTTCAATATTGAGTAGAATTTGGCAGGAAAGCTGTGAGGTCTTCAGTGAGTATTTCTTTAATGAAAGATTGTTTATTACTGATTCAATCCTCTTACTCATTATTGATTTGTTCAGATTTCTATTTCTTCATGATTCAGTCTTTGTAGGTTGTAAGTGTCTAAAAATTTATCCATTTTTTTCTAGGTTACCCAATTTTTGTATAATTATTTATGGTAATCTCTTGAAATTCTTTGTATTTCTGTGGTATCAGTTATAATGTCTCCTTTTTCATTTCTGATTATATTTATTTGCATCTTTTCTCTTTGTTAGTCTAGCTAAAGTTTTGTCAGTTTTGCTTATCTTTTCAAATATTTAACTCTTAGTTCCGCCACTTTTCTTTGTTTTTCTAGTCTCTACCTCATATTTCTGCTCTGATCTTTATTATTTCCTTCTTTCTAACTTGGGTTTAGTTTGTACTTCTTTTTCTGTTTCTTGAGTTGTAATACTGGGTTGTTTATTTGAAGTCTTTCTTTTTGTTCTGATGTAGGTGTTTGTTGCTTTAAATTTCCCTCTTAGAACTTTTTTTGCTGTGTCTTGCAAAATACTGGTATGTTGTGTGTTCTTTTCACTTATCTCAAGCTACTTTTAAATTTTCATTTTAATTTCTTCTTTGACCCATTTGTTGTTCAGGAGTATGTTATTTAATTTTCATGCAGTAAATTAAATTTCTTTAATTAACAAATGAGTATTCGGAAACTTTTCTTGTGTCAACTTTGCTGTTTTATTAGTTTCAAGTTCTTCAATTTCATCTATTTTTCTACTTTATTGGCATGGAGTTATTCATTGTATGCTCTTATATTTTATTATATTAATTGTTTTGGTAATATTGTCTTTTTATCCCAATTTTGATAATATTTGATACAGCTTTCAATTACTTCTTTAATTATGTGGTTCATGCAGCCACTTCCAAATTACCTGATTTTGCTTAGTTATAGAGTATTACTTGTCACTCCAGTGTAGTAGAAAAACTAGATGTCTAAAAATATGAAATAAAGTCAGGCTCTGAAGCTTATTAGGTGCATGATTTTCAACTTACTAAATAAATTTTTTAGGCCTCCACTTCCATATCTGTAGAATGAAAATAATAATAGCTATGTGGTTTAGAGGACTGTATTAGTTTGTTTGGGCTGCTGTATCACCTTAGACCAAGCGGCTGAGAACAGAAATTTATTACCCACATTTCTGGAGGCTGGGAAGTCAAAAAGTGCCATCAGATTTGGTATCTGGTGAGGTCTCATTCTCTGCTTCACAGATGGTGCCTTCTTCTTGTGACTTATGATGCATAAGTCAAACAAGCTTTCTCAAAAAGTGTTTAGAAGAGCACTGATTCCATTTATAAGGGCGTAGCCTTCTAAAGTCGCCATCTCTTAATGCTATTATAGTGGTTATTTGGTCTCAATGTATGAATTTTGAGGGGACACAAGCTTTCAGACTATTGCAGGGACCAAATAAGAGTAGGAGGTTATGCTAAATAACAAAGAGAGTTTATGAGAAGGGATTCTGGTTGCAAGCCCCGGAGCTCACCCTTATAAATTAGGTAAACTTGGACAAGTTGGTAAATTCCATAAAGACAGCATCTGCATATATTTTGTTTTTCTTCCTTTCTGCAGCATGGCACCTACATAGTTAGTATGCAAATGGTATTTATGGATTTAAATGCTTTGCCAAGTAAGGAAGTTTGAGAAGATTATACCTAATGTATCTTTTTTGTTTAGATATTCTATAATTCTATGTAATATTTGTAAAAGTGCTTTGACGGTTAAAAGATACAAATGTAAGAGACTAGTTTTTAAATTCTTGTTACATAACTATGAAGCTGCTGAAACAGAGTAAAAGACTTTTGATATTAATGCTAGATAACTGGCGTCAAGGTTAGATTTTTGAATAGGGAATGGAAAGTGAGAGTATGGATACAAAATTCTGCTGGACTAAATGATAATCATTTACATATCAATGTTAGATAGACCATCCACACCCACTGATTTTTTAATTTGTTCTAAAAGTGCTTGCTTAATAATTTAAAGATATATTTAGCATCCTTATTAAACAATCATAATACATCAAACCATTTCCACCATTTTCCTTTTGAATATTGGTTAAACCTATATGGTTGGTTTTTACCTAGGAAGAAACACTCTACTTTTTTTGTAATGATTTGGCTAAAATTGGTACTCAATAGATAAACACTTATTTATATACCTCTGATTGTGGGTAATTATGAATTTAAAAGTGCATTTTTGGTGATTTTTTTTTTCTAGAACATTTTGTTTTTACATGTATTGCAAAAAGACCAAGTGAATTTTCAGGCTTTTTTTATTTTCTCAAAAGTCAAACCACTAAATACAATATTGTTTGACATGTATGTTCTGCTATCATTTTGGATATTAAACCTATATTTTAAAAAATTACATAGCATAATAATGATGTTGGTAAACTGGCATATTTCTAAAGCCTTTTTTTTTCCTGTTGGAGTCATTTCTTATTTTACTTTTGACTGTGAAAGATTCAAATAAGCAAAGATATAGCAAAATGCATATAATTGCAGATTTCCTTCATTGTCACCTGTTGCTGCGGCATTGTCAGTCGTGAAAAAGAAAATGACTGCTTCTTTTAATTTCCTTTTCTCATATCTTTTAAAATATTTTTGACGGATTGATGTGTGTTTGTAGTAAAATATTATTCGTGTGTGTGTGTATGTGTGTGTGCGTGCAAGAGGCACAAAGCAGAGAAAGTTGAAAACTAGATGATATCTCTTTTACTCTTCTGAGGCAAAAATTGTTTTCTTATTTGATTTTAGTTCTGCTTAGTATTAGCTGCCAACTTTAATTCATGACTTCCTTTTGGAATAAATTTTCAAACAGAATCTATACGAGAGCTTCCTGTTAAAATGTTCTAATTTTATGGACTAACATTGTCTATCTTTTTGTCTTCAGGTGTTTCTGGGCTTGTGGACCTAAGGACATGAGAAAATTATTTCATATGGAAATAATATGCCTCTATGTGTTCAATTCTTAGTCCTCCATATAACTGTGTAATAAATACGGTCTTTTTTCATAAGAAAACAACAACATTTATTCTTCTTAAGGCTGAACTTGGGCTTCACATAGCGATAGAATATTAAAGTTACAAGTTTCAAGGTAATTTGTGTAACACTTTCCCTTTACAGATCAGAGAATTGTGGATGAGAGCAAGCAAATGCTTTGCCAATTTGCCTCCGAAAAATACTATATCTAGAATGTTACAGTCTATTCTGATTTTCTGCTGTACTACACAGCCTTAAAGAATTTTTTAATAAACATCTCCAGAAGTGAAACTTATGTCACTCCCTAGGGTCCCCACATAGTATTGTAGCTTGAAGGTTCCCTGAGTTTAGTAGTGCAAAATGATCTCTCTCCTTCCACCATGCTGCAGTGGAAAGAGCATGGATTTAGAATCATTTATTCAACTATAATGTATTTATTGAATTCCTTTTCTGTGCCAGACATGAAACCATGCCCTCGGTATACAAAAGAGAATGAGGACATAGTCTTGACTTTTACAGTCTATTTGGATTTAAGTATTGAAACTTATCACATATATCTTAGGCAAGTCATTTTGCCTGTCTGACACTCTACTCTCTGATCTTTAAAATAGGGTTCAATTCAATTTTTTAAAGTTGTGAGGATTAATTAAGATAAAAAGTGTAAATCTCTTGGCACATTTCTGACAAACGGTAGGCATTCACTCAATAAATGTTAATATCTTCCCTCCAACATCTAAGGATTATTATGAAATTAAATAAGATAATGGTGTAAAATTGCTTTGTAAATTGGAAACACATTGCTTCAGATGAAGTTGAAGTTTTAGAGGGTCAACACATGCTACAACTTTCATCACCGACGAAGTTCAATTCCAATGTGAAGAGGCAGACACCTGAAAATCAAAGTAGCAATTTAGTTACTGATAAAATCTGGGTTAGAAGTTGTAGTTTCGATGTGGTTCCCAACGTTTTA
Organism: Tarsius wallacei; assembly: GCA_963574415.1. Classification (NCBI taxonomy): domain Eukaryota; kingdom Metazoa; phylum Chordata; class Mammalia; order Primates; family Tarsiidae; genus Tarsius; species Tarsius wallacei. The sequence goes on along the minus strand of CAUYQG010055485.1, from coordinate 14,035 downwards.
CCTTAGAATTAAATTTACCTGCTCAGGCACAGACATACCAGGAAATGTCGAAGTTTTACCCACTGGGATGGGGAACTTACTGTGAAGCAGAGAGCAAAGAGAATGAATGCTTTCTGCAGGGAGGCAGAGAAAGCCCTTAAGGGTCAATTGTATTTTTAAACTCACCAATCAGCTAGGTCACTCTATTTCATGTGGGAGAGAAACTGCAAACACTGTTTTTGGAAGTCCTCTCTGTATGGAAAGGAAATAGAAAGTCATATTCTTTCCCAATCCTAGCCAAGTTTTCTAATTTCTTCTTTTCAGTTATGATGAATACGAGTGATTCAACAAACTCATTTCATGCATTAAACACCGATAAGCGAAAAATTTACCTGTAGACCGAACAAACATTATCAAATCGCAAATTGCACATATTGTATATGACATTGTCATTTCCAAATATTCACATTTTCCTATTTGAAAATAATGATAAGCCTTGAAGGTAAGATTAACAATTCTTATTTCTTTTCCTTCACCAGTGTCTTTTCACATGTTTAGTAGCCATCTATATTTACAGTTCTATGAACCGTATGTTCATATTCTTTGACTATTTAAAAAATTTGTTGACATTCTTGTCAACACATAGGTACTTTTCTATATTAGAAAACTTAGTCCATCTGTAATATGAATTACAAATATTTTCTCACTTTGTTATTTTGCCGGTAGTCTTGATATGACTTCTTTTATATAGACTTTACTTTTTAAAAATTATGTTCAATTTATTTATCTTTTTAATAGATTCTTTTTTTCATACTTAGAAAGACCTGCACTCTCAAATTATGAAAGTTTTTCTGCATATTTTTTTTGAGCTATTGCAGCTTCAGTTTTACATTTATATGTTAATATTTTGAAATGTTTACTGGTATAAAGTATAAAGCATAGAAAATTATTTTCCCACAGATGGCTATTCAGTCTTATAACACTGCTTATGGAATAATCAGTCATTGCCTCATCTATACCATATACTGAATTTCTGCATGCATTTGAATTTATTTCTTGACTTCTAATTTGTGTCAATTTTATTTCTTTTTTACAGAATACCATACTTTTAAAATTGTGTTGTATTTTAAAATATGATTGGTTAAATCCCATCTCTGTGTTCTCAGAATACAGCCTAAAAGTGAAACCAGGGGCTGATGCTCTGTAGAAAGATCACACGCAAATCTATCATCCTTTGTTACAACTTCAGCAGTTTCTTTTTTTTTTTTAGTCAATATTATCTCTTTTGCTATCTTGGAAAGTTGCCACTTGAAATGACATTTATTCAGAACTATGATACAATTGATCTTTTGGTTATTAGCAATCTAGGATGCAGTTCAATTTTAAGTAGAAGGAAAAGTCGGATGCAGTTCAATTTTAAGTAGAAGGAAAAGTCTGGAATTGGGAACTTCTCTGTGCAAAAGTAGTTATAAGTAAGCAGAGTAGAACAAGAATTTTTGGAGAAACATATGTCCTTGTTCTTAGGTTTTGCTGAGACACCTTCCCAGTATCTCTTTGTATTGAGAAATATTGCCTTTTTCTCAAATATAAAAACCTAGTGATTGTGCCATCTTAGACATTTGGAATAAAACTTTGTGTGCATGTAATGCCAGGTACTCAAAATAGATAATTTCAAATACTTACAGGGGCTCAAAAATCTCTTCCACAATAAGAATAGTCACCCTTTATGATTCCTTTCATTGAATTTAATAAATAACTCCAATTTGCTTGACTATACAATTAATTTGCAATATGTCAACACCTTTAGTCCATTGCTAATCTAACAGTATTTTTGTAACTTTTATTTATTTTGTTTTTTTATAACTATTTTATTTGCAACTGCTAAAACCTAGAAGTAGCCAAGATGTTATTAAATAGATGAATGGTTAAACAAAGTTTGTTATATCCATATGATAACACATGATTCAGCAAAAAAAGAAATAAATTATCAAGCAAGTAAAATACTTGGATGGAAATCAGACTGAAAAAACTATATTCTCTATGATTCCAAAGTTGTATGATTTTCTGGAGATGGAAATGGTAAAACTGTAGAGATGTTTACTTTTATTTTATCACAGAGATGTAGAGTATAAGTGAGAGTTTACTACATAAGTAGGCTGCATGCAAGTGAACTTTGGGTTTCTAACTGGCCTTCACTCCCACTGGTAGTGGACCAGGTACTCTTTGCTTTGTCATGGGCCCCCATCCTCCCTCCACTAGCAGAACCCAGAGACTGCAAATTCCTCTCTTGTACTAATGTGACTAGTGTTTAAAGCCCACTTATGAGTGAGCACATGTGGTATTCTGTTCTTTTTTTCTGTGATATTTCACTTAGTGTGATGCTCTCCAACTCCAACCAATTTACTGCAAAGTCCATGATTTTGTTCTTCTTTATGACGGCGTAATACTCCCTTGTGTATATGTGCCACATTTTCTTTATCCATCCACTTTTAATGGGCAGAAGGTTTGGTTTCATGTTTTTGCTATTGTGATTAATGCAGCAATAAACATGTTTGCAGGTGTCTTTTTGGTAGAGTGATTTATATTCTGCTGGGTATATTTCTAGAAGAGGGATTGCTGGGTTGTCTGGAAGATACATTTTTGGTCTTTTAGGAATTGTGCCACTATTTTCCATAGAGGTTGAAGTAGCTTGCAATCCCACTAACAATGTAGAAGTGTTCCCTTTTCTCCACACCTGCACCAACATTTGTTGCTTTTTGACTTATTCATGATAGCCATTCTTACCAGAGTTAGGTATATCTCATTGTAGTATTGATTTGCATTTCTCTGAGGCTGAGCATTTTTTTCCATGTGTTTGTTGGCTGCTTGTATGCCATCTCTTGAGAAGTGTCTGTTCATGTCTTTTGCCCACTTTTTAATGGGGTTGTTTATTTCTTTTTATTTTACTTTGTTTGAGTTCCTTGTATATCTTGGATGTTAGGCCTTTGTCAGATGCATAGTTTGCAAATATTTTTTCCCATTCGATGGTTGCTTTTCATTCTTTTGATGGTTTCTTCTGCTGTTCAAACACTTTTCACTTTGATGAGGTATCACTTGTCTATGTTAGCTTTTATGGTATTCACTTTTGGGAGCTTGATAAAAAAATTCATTGCCTACTCTAATATGCATAAGGGTGTTTCCTATATTTTCTTCTAGGGTTCTCATAGCTTGAGGTTTGACATTTAGGTCTTTGATCCAGTTTGAATTGATATTTGTATATGGTGGTAGGTAGGGGTTCAGTTTCATTCTTTTGCATGTGGTCAGTCAGTTTTCCCAATACTTTTGCTAAATATGGTCTCCTTTTCCCAATAATTGTTATTAGTGGCTTTCCCAAAAATGAGTTGAGTGAGAGACCATGATTTTACTTCCAGAATCTCTGTCCTGTTCCATTGGTCTATGTGCCTATTCCTGTACCAATACCATGCTGCTTGGCTACTATAGCCTTATAATAAAATTTAAAGTCTAGAAGAGTGATGCCTCCCACTTTGTTCCTTTTGCTGAGGATTGTTTTAGATTGCCTTGGGTAGGATGGATATCTTGACAGTATTGATTCTTCCAATCCATGAGCTAGGAATGCTTTTTTCATTTGTTTGTGTCTTTCTTGATTTCTTTGAACAGTGCTGTGTAGTTTTCATTGTAAATATCTTTTCTCTGGTTAGATGGACACCATGGTATTTCATTTTTTCATAGTTATTGTGACTGAGATTGTACTTTTTATTTGGTACTCTGCCTGCTTGTATTGGTGTATAGGAATGCAACTGTCTTTTGCCGGTTGATTTTGTAATCCAAGGCTTTACCGAAGTCCTTTATCAGCACGAGGAGGCTTTTGACAGACTCTCTAGGGTTTTCAAGGTACAGAATCATAACATCCAAAAAGGGGGAATAGCTTAACTTCCTCTTTTTCTTTTTGGATACCCCTGGTATCCTTCTCTTGCCTGATTGCTCTGGCTAGGACTTCCGGTACTGTGTTGAATAGGAGGGGTAAAAGTGGGCATCTTTGTTTTATTCCTGTTCTTAGGAGGAATGTTTCAAGCTTCTGCCCATTGAGCAAAATGTTGATTTTGGGTTTATTGTAGATGATGCTTACTATTTTGAGGAATGTTCCTTCTATGCCTAAGTGCTCAAGGATTTTTTTATCAAAAAGGGATGCTGGATTTTGTGGAATGCTTTTTCTGCATCTAATGAGATAATCGTGTAGTTCTTGGTTTTGCATCTGTTAATGTGCTGAATTATGTTTATGGTCTTGGGAATGTTGAATCAGTCCTGCATTCCCACCTGGTTATGGTGGGTGATCCTTGAGATGTGTTGTTTGGTCTGATTTTTCTGGAATCGTGTTGAGAATTTTTGTGTCTGTGTTTATCAAGGAGATTGGCCTGTAATTTTCTTTCCTTGTTAGGTCTTTGCCAGGTTTTGGTGTCAGTATGATGTTAGCTTCATAAAATGAGTTGGGGAGAATTCCATCACTCTTGATTACGTAGAATATTTTCAATAAGATTGTTAACAAGTCCTCCTTTGTATCTTGTAGAATTCAGCTGAGTAGCCACCCTGGCTTTTTGTGGTGGGGAGGTTTCTTATGACTGAATCAATCTTGTGTATTGTTTTTGATGTGTTTAGAGTTTCAATTTCCTTTGTTTTAAACATAGGGGTTTTTATGATGTCAGTAAGTCCTCAATTTCTTTTAGATTTTCTAATTCATTTGCATATAGGTATTCATAGTAATCTCTGATAATCTTTTGTTTTGTTTTGTTTTGTTTTGTTTTGAGTTGGAGTCTCACTCTGTTGCCCAGACTGGAGTGCAGTGGCCGCTCCCGGCCACTGCAGCCTCGACCTGCTGGGCTCCAGTGATCCTTCTGCCTCAGTCTTCCAAGTAGCTGGAACTACAGGTGCACGCTACCATGCCTGGCTAATTTTTTTTGAATTATTGTAGAGATGAGGTCTTGCCAAGTTGCCCAGGCGGGTCTCGAACCTGCGGGCTCAGGCAATCCACTCACCTCAGCCTCCCAAAGTGCGGGATTACAGGCTGAGCCACCGGGCCCAGCTGATATTCTTTTGAATACCTTAAAGTCAATTGTGTCTTTGCCATTTTCATTTCCAATTGTGTTTATTTGGATTTTCTCTATCTTTTTTTTAGTCAGTCTGGCCAGGGGTTCATCAATCTTATTTATCCTTTCACAGAACAGCTTTTTGTCTTGTTGATTATTTCTATGAATTATTGACTTCTATATCCTCCAATCGTGATTTTATCTTACCTGATCTGAATTTTTTTTAAACTAAAATTAGGATTTACATGAGCCTTCCTTTCCAGTTTTTTTAGGTGTGACATTAGTCTGTTTATTTGTGATCTTTCTATTTTCTTCATGTGTACATGCAATGCTATGAATTGTCCTCTTAATATTGCTTTCATGGCACCCCAGGTATTCTAATAAGATGTGTCTTTTTTTCATTTGTTTCCAGGAATCTTTTTATTTCTGTGTTAATTTCTATGTTGGCTCAGAAGCCATTCAGCAGCATGTTGTTCAGTGTCCATGTCTTTGTGTGTTTTTGGGGGGATCTTGTTGGTAGCCATATTTATTTTTTATTCCACTGTGATCTGAGAAGATGCATGATATTATTTCAATATTTTGAAATGTGTTCCAACTTGATTTATGTCTGAGAATGTGATTGATCTTGGAGGATTTTGTATGTGCTGATGAGTAGAATATATTCTTTATGTATATCAAGTAGCATGTTCTGAGGATGTCTATTAAATCCATATGATTATGTATTGAGTTAAGATTTCAAATCTCCTGGTTTTGTTTATTTATTTTGCCTTGATGATCTGTCTAAGTTGTTTTGGGGCATTTAGATATCCAATTATGATTGGGTGAGAGTCAATTTCCTTTCTTACTTTACTCAGTAGTTGTTTTATATAACCTGGTGCTTATCTGTTGGGTGCATATAAGTTTAAGATGGATACTTCTGGCTGGTGTGTTAAGCCTTCTATCACTACATTGTCCTTCTGTGTCCTTTTTAGCTTTTGATGGTTTGAATTTTTCTCTGTCTGATATCAGAATAGCTACTCCTGCTCTCTTCTTTTTTTCCATTTGCCTGAAAGATCATCTTCCAGCCTTTAACTTTGAGCATGTGGGTGTTTTTGCAGTCAGATGAGCTTCCTAGTGGCAGCAGAGTGTTGAATCATGCTTCTTTATCCAGTTTGCTGCTTCATGTCTCTTCAGTGATACATTCAGTCCAATCACATTCAAATTAATTATTGAAATGTGAAAGTTTATCTCTGTGCTCTTAGAGTGTTGTTTTGCTTCCTTTTTTTGGTATTTATATGTGTGTGCATTTTCATTCTTGTGAGTACTCTGTATGGTCAGTGACTCTGTGCTTGCCTGTACTTTTGTGTTGGGTATGATTGTTCTTTTTTTTTTTTTTCTGTGTTTAACACCTTCTTAAGCATCTCCTGAAGGGCTGGTCAGGAAACAGCATATTCTTTTAGAGATTGGATGTCTGGGAAGGATTTTAATTTCTGTCACTGAAGCTTAGCTTGGTGGGGTAGGAAATTCTTGGCCAGAAGTGCTTATCTTTAAGAACATTAAAATGGAACTCCAGTCCCTTCTGGCTTGTACTGCTTCTGTAGATAAGTCTGGAGCAATTCTGATAGGTCTTCCCTGGTAGGTAGTCTGATTTTCTCTCTTGTTCCATTTTAGATTTTTTTCTTTCATGCTTACTTTTTGGAGGTGTATTAAAATATGTCTTAGGGATAGTCTTCTCATGTTATTCCTTTCGGGGGTTCTCTGAATCTCTTGTGCTTGAATGGCCATCTCTTTAGTGAGATATGAGAAGTTTTCTTGGGCGACCTCATGGAATGCATGTTCTATGATGTTCTCAGTTTTCCTTTCTGCTTCAGAGATATCAATCAGGCATAGATTTGACTTCTTGACATAGTACCGCATCTCTTGAGGGTTTGCTCCTTCTTTTTAAGTCTTTCTCCTGTTTTTGACTTACTGGGTCTTCAAGCTCTGAGATTTCTTACTCTACCTGATTGATCCTGCTCCTTATGCATGTTACTGTGTTTTTAATTTTCAGAATGAAGTTCTTCAATTTCATTATTTCAGAATGGGCCCTTCTGAAATTGTCCAACTCCACTTTTACTTCTTGTATGACTTTGGTAAGTTTTCCTTCTAGTTGTTCTTGATTCTCTCTGTTCATTTTAGCCATTCAATCTCTGATTTCTGTGACTAATCTGGGGCAGAGTGTTCTGCAGGATTTCCATTGTTTGTGCTCTGATAGCTGTTTTTTGGGCACTATCTCTTTAGGACTCTAAGGATTGCCTTTACTTTTTTTATTTTTCCTTATTTGTCAACATGTCTCTCTTCCCTCTCTATAATTTCTTCTTGATTTTGTTGCTCTGATACTTGTCAATGACCCTCTGTTCTAGGGCCCCTTCTGTCGTTCAACATGGGTCACTCAGTGAGAGAGAGAAAGAGTGGCATGCACTTTTGTTCCTTGTTCCACCCTGTGACTGACCTCTCTGATATAGAATTTCTCTCTTACTGTTAAACTGTCCAGGTTGGTTTTTAGCCCCTGTTGTAAGCACTCAGCAGAGAGTGGGTGGGGGGATGGCCCCTGTCTATCATCTGCAGTTAGCAGCCCAGAAGCCTTCCCACTTGGAAAGCCTTTGGTTTTTTTCATGCTGTTCCCTCTCTGTTCAAGTCCACACTTAGCTCTTGAAAAAAGAGTGAGTCCTCTGCTATGAGAGTGTGGAAATCCACCCTGTGGTCATGTGTAACTGGGAGGTGATTCTTCTTGAACTGGTGGGTGGACTGACCACCAGCTGCTGGCCATCAGCACCATGTGAGTTCAGTCTGCAGTTGAGCTTTCCTGGCCTAGGAGCTGGCCACTGGGCTCTTTTGGTGAAAGGCAAACTCTTGATGGCTTTCAGAGCATGGAATTTGTTTACCTTTCCACTTCTGCTACAATTGCCAGCTGCTGTGCCTTGACCAGGACTCTACCCACCTGGTATGAGTGACTTGTGCATGGCTGAGAGGGGGGAAGATGAAGCCAAAGCATCTTAGAATCACTCACCTCCTCTCATTCCCTGGGCAGGACTTAGTTCTTGTGCAAGCCTGGTGCACGGTGGGGATGGGGAAGGTGGGTTCCATCATCTGCCATTGCTTTCTGGTCTCTATGTATCTACAAGACCATTGATGGGTTCAGGGTGATTCACCCATCCCAAAACTATTCAGGGTGTCTTAGTCTGTTGTTGGCTGGGTCCTTACTCTCTGCCTCACTTGATGAGAGCGGTGCTGGTCTGCTGCTTCATGGTAGCATCTTGGATTCTCTCAACCCTGGGAAAAACCACTAGGTTGACATTAGGAACTTTGGTTGTGGTACAGGAAAAACTTCAGTCTTGTCCCAACCTTCAAATGTTTAACCAATCACAAAATCAAGCTTGATGTTTAGGAACTTATAGCCTACCCCAGATCCACATGAAGATCCTCTTGCTCTGAATACCAATGAAATAAAAAGTCAGATAACTGTCCTTGATATGCCATTGGTAGAATGACTTCTATAAGAGTGTTATACATGCAGCTAGAAGAAAATATATCTGAAAAATAAGGACCTAGAGTCACTATGTATTTTCTTTTAAAAAATATTTTATAGTTGTATTGTACATGTGAGGATTTGCTATATAAGTAAATTGTATGAAGGCAAGGCTTGGGCTACTAGTGAGCCCTGTTCCCTAACAGTGGACATAGTGCTTGTGGCTGGTTTTGTGCTCATTATTTCCCCTCTCTTCCTTCCACCTTTAACGAGTCACTATATGTTTTTTTGCCTTTAGTTTATGTGATACCATGACTCAAGGATTCATCTTCCGGGAATTTAGTCCAAGGAAATAATGCAAAATATATAAAAATACATAATTTTTATTGTTACCATACTACTTAAAAATAAACCCAATGATAAACAACTGATATGCTCCCATTTAGGGGAATAGTTACATAATATAGTATTCATAGGTATAAAATATTTGCCTTAAAATGATGCTTATAAAGAGGTTTCCATGGCAAAGAATGAGGCTGTTGATAAAAGGTTAAGTCCTAAAAATAAGAATATAGAAGATAGTCTTAGCTATTATCATCATATTGTATTGTGAAAATGATAAAAGAGAAAGCTGGGATTATGGATAATTGATCATTTTATTACTCTAATTTTTAGTAACTTTTAAAGTTTTTTTTTAATAATGTATGCAAAAATGCAACTACTTTTATAAAATGTTTACAACATTTTCTTCAATCTGGCATTTATAAAGTCATTCATTAATTTTCTTTACTATATTATTTTAGTCAGGTAAAGTTTAAATACAAAAAGTTTAAATTATCAAGATATTTTATACAGATATTCTTTCATGTAACTACCACTCAGATTGGGATAATAGAACATTTCCAGCACCCCATAATTCTCTCTCATTTCAATCAATACTCCTATAGGTAATGAACCACTATTTTAACCTCATTCCTCTAACATAATAGATTCTATATGCACATTTAACTTTAAGTGGAATAATTTAATATGTATTATTTGTGTCTTACTTTTACTATTCAATACTATGTTTATAAAAGTCATTTTTGTTGTTGCATGTAGTCACAGTTTATTTTATTGCTATGCATGCTCTGTTGAATAAACCATAATTTATCATATTTTCTATTGCTAATAATAATTTGGGTTATTTCCAATTTTTGACTAATTATAATAAAGTTACTATAAGGAATCTTGTTCATGTCTTTTGATAGACATAAATGGTCATAACTGTTGAATAGATACCTAGAACTGAAATTGTGAAGTTATTAGATGTATGTTTGTTTAGCTGGGTGCAATGGTTCAAGCCTGTAATCCCAGAACTTTGGGAGGCTGAGCTGAGAGGATTGCCTGAGCCCACAGGTTAAAGACCAGCCTGGGCCACATGGTGAGACCTCATCTCTACAATGAATAAAAAAAAAATTACTACATGCCTGTAGTTCCGATTACTTGGAAGGCTGAGGCAGAAGGATCATCTGAGCCCAGCAGGTCAAGCCTGCAGTAGCTGGGAGCATGCTACTGCACTTCAGCCTGGGTGACAGAGTGAGACTCCAACTATAAATAAATAAATAAGATGTATATATGTTTAGCTTCAGTATGTATTTCAAAATGCTTTCGCAAAATGACTGTACTAATTTACATTTTCACCAGCAATATATAAGGGTTCTAGTTGTTCCCCTTTCTTGATTACTAGTTGTTTCACTTCTATCACATTCTTGTCATGGTCAGTTGTTTTAAGTTTATCATTCTATGCATGAGACACAGAGCTGCATCTGAGGTGTCTCTTTCACTTAATAGTATCTTTCAGATCACTGATGCACATTCTTTTTTTCTTTATCTTCTTCATTTGAGTCAGGCCTACTAATTTCTTTCCATTATTGGTTATTTCTTCTACAGATTACTTTCAGTTGGGATCCTGCAGTAAATTTTTATATCATGCATCATAATTTTCAGTTCCATAATTTTTATCTGCTTTAAAAGAATATCTATTACTCTTCTGAAATATCCCATGTCTTCACTCATTACATCTATCTTTTTCTATAAATTTCATAACACACTTATAATAGTTTTTTTTTAAGCCCTTGACTAATTTTAATAATTGAGTTATTATGGGCTTCCACTGACTTTGTTTTCTCTTGATTATTGGCCATATCTTCTGGACTGTTCTTATTTTTTATAATTTTTATGCTAGCCTGGATATTATATATAATTTATGTATTAAAGTTTTAAAGAAATTAAAGTATGATTCTTGTTTATTTCTCAGAGAATACAAAAACTCTTTTTTGTTGAGTGATTAGGATGACAGGATGATCATTCAGATCCTTTATAGGGTTAAATTGAGCTAGAGCTGAGATGCAACTTTAATTAGATTGAATTCCCTTATGATTAGCTCATCTCCCAAATACCTGTCACTTTTAAAAATTCTTGTCAATATTTAGCTCAAACTGATTGGCCTTTAATTTCAGGTGTTTAGGTTCATATTTGTATTCAATTATTACAGAACCTCAAAATTTAGGCACTTCACAAAATTTTGTGATATGTGATTTCTTTCTCTCAGTGAATTTCTAATGCCATGTTCTTGTATTTCACTTAGATAAAATCAACATTGTGGTTGAAGGGAGAATTGTCAAACTGAATGATATGTTTTTGTGTTTGGAGCTCTTCCTAATTCCAGTTTATTTCACCAGCCCATAATTTTGAATAAAACTTGCATGGTTTCTCATTGTTTCTCTAAAGCCTATCTTTGAAGTTTTGCTCCATGCATACCCAGATGAGTTACATGTATACAGATCAGTTACAAAACACCTGGATATAAAAACTTTTTCATCTCTCTAGTCATACATAAAGGACTTGTTTTTGGTTAGTATTTTCATGGTACATATTTTCTTATGCTTTACCTTTCAATCTTTCTATACCACTATATTTTAGATATGCTTCTTTTATTGCATGTAGTTAAGTTTCAAAAATCTTGTCTGATGTACTTTGCTAATTAATCTGAGCAGTTAATCCATTACAATTAATTAAAGTGCAGAAACATTTGGATTTAAATCTTTTGTCTTGTTTTATCCTTTCTAATTTTCTTGCCTGCATTTTGTTTATTTTTTAAGTTATCTTATGCCTTCTTTTATATTTATTGAATGTATATACTGTTCATCTATATCTTTACAAGTATGCATTTTATAATTCTGTTTCTACTCATCTCAGTGTTAATAAACCTTATCAAAGTATAATATCTTTTGCTTTTTCTGAATAATAAAAAAGATTCTGATATTTAAGTCCATGCACTACTCCTTCAATTTTTATGCCATTGTTTTCTTAACACCACAAGGTATTTTTCTTTGGATTTACTTTAATAAGTATATTAAATCTTAGAGCTGCTGTAACAAAGTATTAATACTACAAACTGGGTAGCTGAAAATGACAGAAATTTATTGTTTTAGAGTTCTGGAGATTAGAAATCTGAAATCAAGGCATTAGCAAGGCCATTTTCTTTCTGAAGCCTTTATGAAATGATCCTTTCTTGATTTTTCCAGCTTCTGGTAACCCTAGGCATTTCTTGTCTTCTAACATTAAAACTCCAATCTGTGCCTCCATCTTCACATTGCTGCCTTCTTTCTATATGTGTGAATCTCTCTTTTTATGTTTCTTATTTTCTTGTAAGTATTGGATTAGAGGCACACTCTCTTCCAGTATGTCCTCATTTTAACTAATTACACTGATAATTATGCTATTTACTAGTAAGATAACATTTTTGAGGTACTAAAAGTTAAGTTTTCAGCATGTTTTTTGAGGGATGCAATCTAACATTGAATCTATTAATGTTTATTTAGATTGACACATATATTTAACATTTATATTGATTTTTTTTCTTTTTTTATCATAAAGATGTGGGGTACAATTCAGGGCTAGGTATACAAACATTGACAATGCAGGTACCCTTGTTGATGAGGTATGCTCCTCCCTCCCCTAGCAGTTTCCCTCAACTGCCAATCCCACCCCCTAACCCCACTTCGCTGACAGTTTCCCACTAGGGATTCCCAGCTTGCCAATTCCTTTCTTATAGTATTACAATAATTGTTCAAGGTCTGCTTATGAGTGAAAAATATAGCACTCTGTTCTTCGTTTCTGTGATAGATCACTGAGTACAATCGTCTCTAAATCCATCCAAATTGCTGCAATGTCCATATGTTTGTCCTTCTTTAGGGCTGCATAATATTTTATTGTGTATATGTACCACATTTTTTTTTTTTTATTCAGCCCAGCTTTGATAGGCAACATGGTTGGTTCCATGTTTTTGCTTTTGTGAATAGAGCTGCAACAAACATACATGTGCAGGTATCGTTTTTGTAGAATGATTTGAGTTCCTTTGGGTATATTCCCAACAGGGGAATTGCTGGGTTATATGGAAGGTCAATTTCTAGTTCTTTCAGAAATAGCCACACTGTCTTCCAAAGAGGTTGCACTAGTTTGCATTCCCACCAGCAGTGTAGGAGCATTCCTTTCTCTCCACATCCTCGCCATCATCTGTTGTTGTTTGTTTTATTAATGATGGCCATTCTTACTGGGGTTAGGTGGTATGTCAATGTGGTTTTGATTTGCTTTTCTCTGATGATGAGTGAGACTGAGCACTTTTTCATGTGTCTGTTGGCTGCCTGTATGTCTTCTTTGGAGATGTGCCTATTCATATCTTTTGCCCACTTTTGAATGGGACTGTTTGTTTTTTTCCCTTTGGCACATTTGAGTTCCTTGTAGATCTTAGATGTTAGGCCTTTGTCAGATATACAGCTGACAAATATTTTTTCCCATTCTATGGGCTGTCTCCCTGCTCTCTTGATGGTTTCTTTTGTTTTGCAGAAACTTGTTAGTTTGATGAGGTCCCACTTGTCTATCTTATTTCTTAAGGTATGGGACTTTAGGGTTCTGAATAGGAATTGGTTGCCAATTCCAATTTCCATAAGGGTGTCTCCTGAATTTTCTAAGATTCTTATAGTTTGAGGTTTTATGTTTAGGTCTTTGATCCATTTAGAGTTAATTTTTGTGTATGGTGATAGGTAGGGGCCCTGTTTCAATCTTCTGCATGTGGTCAGTCAGTTTTCCCAGCACCATTTACTGAATAGGTTCTCTTCTCCCCAGTGATTGTTGTTGGAGGCTTTGTCAAAGATGAGTTGGTTGAGAAATTGAGGCTTTGCTTCCAGAATCACTATCCTGTTCCATTGGTGTATATGCCTGTTCTTGTACCAATACCGGCTGTTTTGATTACTGTAGCCTTATAGTAAAATTTGAAGCCTGGAAGTGTGATACTTACTGCTTTGTTTCTTTTGCTAAGGATTGTTTTGGCTATTCATGGTCGTTTATGTTTCCATATGAATTTCTGTATTGTCATTTCCAGGTTTGAGAAGAATGATGTTGGTAACTTAATGGTATTGAATTGAATCTGTAGATTGCCTTTGGT